>CAXASE010000050.1:7500-75000 GCA_963971465.1 Lepidochitona cinerea
AACCCTAACCCTAACCCTAACCCTAACCCTAACCCTAACCCTAACCCTAACCCTAACCCTAACCCTAACCCTAACCCTAACCCTAACCCTAACCCTAACCCTAACCCTAACCCTAACCCTAACCCTAACCCTAACCCTAACCCTAACCCTAACCCTAACCCTAACCCTAACCCTAACCCTAACCCTAACCCTAACCCTAACCCTAACCCTAACCCTAACCCTAACCCTAACCCTAACCCTAACCCTAACCCTAACCCTAACCCTAACCCTAACCCTAACCCTAACCCTAACCCTAACCCTAACCCTAACCCTAACCCTAACCCTAACCCTAACCCTAACCCTAACCCTAACCCTAACCCTAACCCTAACCCTAACCCTAACCCTAACCCTAACCCTAACCCTAACCCTAACCCTAACCCTAACCCTAACCCTAACCCTAACCCTAACCCTAACCCTAACCCTAACCCTAACCCTAACCCTAACCCTAACCCTAACCCTAACCCTAACCCTAACCCTAACCCTAACCCTAACCCTAACCCTAACCCTAACCCTAACCCTAACCCTAACCCTAACCCTAACCCTAACCCTAACCCTAACCCTAACCCTAACCCTAACCCTAACCCTAACCCTAACCCTAACCCTAACCCTAACCCTAACCCTAACCCTAACCCTAACCCTAACCCTAACCCTAACCCTAACCCTAACCCTAACCCTAACCCTAACCCTAACCCTAACCCTAACCCTAACCCTAACCCTAACCCTAACCCTAACCCTAACCCTAACCCTAACCCTAACCCTAACCCTAACCCTAACCCTAACCCTAACCCTAACCCTAACCCTAACCCTAACCCTAACCCTAACCCTAACCCTAACCCTAACCCTAACCCTAACCCTAACCCTAACCCTAACCCTAACCCTAACCCTAACCCTAACCCTAACCCTAACCCTAACCCTAACCCTAACCCTAACCCTAACCCTAACCCTAACCCTAACCCTAACCCTAACCCTAACCCTAACCCTAACCCTAACCCTAACCCTAACCCTAACCCTAACCCTAACCCTAACCCTAACCCTAACCCTAACCCTAACCCTAACCCTAACCCTAACCCTAACCCTAACCCTAACCCTAACCCTAACCCTAACCCTAACCCTAACCCTAACCCTAACCCTAACCCTAACCCTAACCCTAACCCTAACCCTAACCCTAACCCTAACCCTAACCCTAACCCTAACCCTAACCCTAACCCTAACCCTAACCCTAACCCTAACCCTAACCCTAACCCTAACCCTAACCCTAACCCTAACCCTAACCCTAACCCTAACCCTAACCCTAACCCTAACCCTAACCCTAACCCTAACCCTAACCCTAACCCTAACCCTAACCCTAACCCTAACCCTAACCCTAACCCTAACCCTAACCCTAACCCTAACCCTAACCCTAACCCTAACCCTAACCCTAACCCTAACCCTAACCCTAACCCTAACCCTAACCCTAACCCTAACCCTAACCCTAACCCTAACCCTAACCCTAACCCTAACCCTAACCCTAACCCTAACCCTAACCCTAACCCTAACCCTAACCCTAACCCTAACCCTAACCCTAACCCTAACCCTAACCCTAACCCTAACCCTAACCCTAACCCTAACCCTAACCCTAACCCTAACCCTAACCCTAACCCTAACCCTAACCCTAACCCTAACCCTAACCCTAACCCTAACCCTAACCCTAACCCTAACCCTAACCCTAACCCTAACCCTAACCCTAACCCTAACCCTAACCCTAACCCTAACCCTAACCCTAACCCTAACCCTAACCCTAACCCTAACCCTAACCCTAACCCTAACCCTAACCCTAACCCTAACCCTAACCCTAACCCTAACCCTAACCCTAACCCTAACCCTAACCCTAACCCTAACCCTAACCCTAACCCTAACCCTAACCCTAACCCTAACCCTAACCCTAACCCTAACCCTAACCCTAACCCTAACCCTAACCCTAACCCTAACCCTAACCCTAACCCTAACCCTAACCCTAACCCTAACCCTAACCCTAACCCTAACCCTAACCCTAACCCTAACCCTAACCCTAACCCTAACCCTAACCCTAACCCTAACCCTAACCCTAACCCTAACCCTAACCCTAACCCTAACCCTAACCCTAACCCTAACCCTAACCCTAACCCTAACCCTAACCCTAACCCTAACCCTAACCCTAACCCTAACCCTAACCCTAACCCTAACCCTAACCCTAACCCTAACCCTAACCCTAACCCTAACCCTAACCCTAACCCTAACCCTAACCCTAACCCTAACCCTAACCCTAACCCTAACCCTAACCCTAACCCTAACCCTAACCCTAACCCTAACCCTAACCCTAACCCTAACCCTAACCCTAACCCTAACCCTAACCCTAACCCTAACCCTAACCCTAACCCTAACCCTAACCCTAACCCTAACCCTAACCCTAACCCTAACCCTAACCCTAACCCTAACCCTAACCCTAACCCTAACCCTAACCCTAACCCTAACCCTAACCCTAACCCTAACCCTAACCCTAACCCTAACCCTAACCCTAACCCTAACCCTAACCCTAACCCTAACCCTAACCCTAACCCTAACCCTAACCCTAACCCTAACCCTAACCCTAACCCTAACCCTAACCCTAACCCTAACCCTAACCCTAACCCTAACCCTAACCCTAACCCTAACCCTAACCCTAACCCTAACCCTAACCCTAACCCTAACCCTAACCCTAACCCTAACCCTAACCCTAACCCTAACCCTAACCCTAACCCTAACCCTAACCCTAACCCTAACCCTAACCCTAACCCTAACCCTAACCCTAACCCTAACCCTAACCCTAACCCTAACCCTAACCCTAACCCTAACCCTAACCCTAACCCTAACCCTAACCCTAACCCTAACCCTAACCCTAACCCTAACCCTAACCCTAACCCTAACCCTAACCCTAACCCTAACCCTAACCCTAACCCTAACCCTAACCCTAACCCTAACCCTAACCCTAACCCTAACCCTAACCCTAACCCTAACCCTAACCCTAACCCTAACCCTAACCCTAACCCTAACCCTAACCCTAACCCTAACCCTAACCCTAACCCTAACCCTAACCCTAACCCTAACCCTAACCCTAACCCTAACCCTAACCCTAACCCTAACCCTAACCCTAACCCTAACCCTAACCCTAACCCTAACCCTAACCCTAACCCTAACCCTAACCCTAACCCTAACCCTAACCCTAACCCTAACCCTAACCCTAACCCTAACCCTAACCCTAACCCTAACCCTAACCCTAACCCTAACCCTAACCCTAACCCTAACCCTAACCCTAACCCTAACCCTAACCCTAACCCTAACCCTAACCCTAACCCTAACCCTAACCCTAACCCTAACCCTAACCCTAACCCTAACCCTAACCCTAACCCTAACCCTAACCCTAACCCTAACCCTAACCCTAACCCTAACCCTAACCCTAACCCTAACCCTAACCCTAACCCTAACCCTAACCCTAACCCTAACCCTAACCCTAACCCTAACCCTAACCCTAACCCTAACCCTAACCCTAACCCTAACCCTAACCCTAACCCTAACCCTAACCCTAACCCTAACCCTAACCCTAACCCTAACCCTAACCCTAACCCTAACCCTAACCCTAACCCTAACCCTAACCCTAACCCTAACCCTAACCCTAACCCTAACCCTAACCCTAACCCTAACCCTAACCCTAACCCTAACCCTAACCCTAACCCTAACCCTAACCCTAACCCTAACCCTAACCCTAACCCTAACCCTAACCCTAACCCTAACCCTAACCCTAACCCTAACCCTAACCCTAACCCTAACCCTAACCCTAACCCTAACCCTAACCCTAACCCTAACCCTAACCCTAACCCTAACCCTAACCCTAACCCTAACCCTAACCCTAACCCTAACCCTAACCCTAACCCTAACCCTAACCCTAACCCTAACCCTAACCCTAACCCTAACCCTAACCCTAACCCTAACCCTAACCCTAACCCTAACCCTAACCCTAACCCTAACCCTAACCCTAACCCTAACCCTAACCCTAACCCTAACCCTAACCCTAACCCTAACCCTAACCCTAACCCTAACCCTAACCCTAACCCTAACCCTAACCCTAACCCTAACCCTAACCCTAACCCTAACCCTAACCCTAACCCTAACCCTAACCCTAACCCTAACCCTAACCCTAACCCTAACCCTAACCCTAACCCTAACCCTAACCCTAACCCTAACCCTAACCCTAACCCTAACCCTAACCCTAACCCTAACCCTAACCCTAACCCTAACCCTAACCCTAACCCTAACCCTAACCCTAACCCTAACCCTAACCCTAACCCTAACCCTAACCCTAACCCTAACCCTAACCCTAACCCTAACCCTAACCCTAACCCTAACCCTAACCCTAACCCTAACCCTAACCCTAACCCTAACCCTAACCCTAACCCTAACCCTAACCCTAACCCTAACCCTAACCCTAACCCTAACCCTAACCCTAACCCTAACCCTAACCCTAACCCTAACCCTAACCCTAACCCTAACCCTAACCCTAACCCTAACCCTAACCCTAACCCTAACCCTAACCCTAACCCTAACCCTAACCCTAACCCTAACCCTAACCCTAACCCTAACCCTAACCCTAACCCTAACCCTAACCCTAACCCTAACCCTAACCCTAACCCTAACCCTAACCCTAACCCTAACCCTAACCCTAACCCTAACCCTAACCCTAACCCTAACCCTAACCCTAACCCTAACCCTAACCCTAACCCTAACCCTAACCCTAACCCTAACCCTAACCCTAACCCTAACCCTAACCCTAACCCTAACCCTAACCCTAACCCTAACCCTAACCCTAACCCTAACCCTAACCCTAACCCTAACCCTAACCCTAACCCTAACCCTAACCCTAACCCTAACCCTAACCCTAACCCTAACCCTAACCCTAACCCTAACCCTAACCCTAACCCTAACCCTAACCCTAACCCTAACCCTAACCCTAACCCTAACCCTAACCCTAACCCTAACCCTAACCCTAACCCTAACCCTAACCCTAACCCTAACCCTAACCCTAACCCTAACCCTAACCCTAACCCTAACCCTAACCCTAACCCTAACCCTAACCCTAACCCTAACCCTAACCCTAACCCTAACCCTAACCCTAACCCTAACCCTAACCCTAACCCTAACCCTAACCCTAACCCTAACCCTAACCCTAACCCTAACCCTAACCCTAACCCTAACCCTAACCCTAACCCTAACCCTAACCCTAACCCTAACCCTAACCCTAACCCTAACCCTAACCCTAACCCTAACCCTAACCCTAACCCTAACCCTAACCCTAACCCTAACCCTAACCCTAACCCTAACCCTAACCCTAACCCTAACCCTAACCCTAACCCTAACCCTAACCCTAACCCTAACCCTAACCCTAACCCTAACCCTAACCCTAACCCTAACCCTAACCCTAACCCTAACCCTAACCCTAACCCTAACCCTAACCCTAACCCTAACCCTAACCCTAACCCTAACCCTAACCCTAACCCTAACCCTAACCCTAACCCTAACCCTAACCCTAACCCTAACCCTAACCCTAACCCTAACCCTAACCCTAACCCTAACCCTAACCCTAACCCTAACCCTAACCCTAACCCTAACCCTAACCCTAACCCTAACCCTAACCCTAACCCTAACCCTAACCCTAACCCTAACCCTAACCCTAACCCTAACCCTAACCCTAACCCTAACCCTAACCCTAACCCTAACCCTAACCCTAACCCTAACCCTAACCCTAACCCTAACCCTAACCCTAACCCTAACCCTAACCCTAACCCTAACCCTAACCCTAACCCTAACCCTAACCCTAACCCTAACCCTAACCCTAACCCTAACCCTAACCCTAACCCTAACCCTAACCCTAACCCTAACCCTAACCCTAACCCTAACCCTAACCCTAACCCTAACCCTAACCCTAACCCTAACCCTAACCCTAACCCTAACCCTAACCCTAACCCTAACCCTAACCCTAACCCTAACCCTAACCCTAACCCTAACCCTAACCCTAACCCTAACCCTAACCCTAACCCTAACCCTAACCCTAACCCTAACCCTAACCCTAACCCTAACCCTAACCCTAACCCTAACCCTAACCCTAACCCTAACCCTAACCCTAACCCTAACCCTAACCCTAACCCTAACCCTAACCCTAACCCTAACCCTAACCCTAACCCTAACCCTAACCCTAACCCTAACCCTAACCCTAACCCTAACCCTAACCCTAACCCTAACCCTAACCCTAACCCTAACCCTAACCCTAACCCTAACCCTAACCCTAACCCTAACCCTAACCCTAACCCTAACCCTAACCCTAACCCTAACCCTAACCCTAACCCTAACCCTAACCCTAACCCTAACCCTAACCCTAACCCTAACCCTAACCCTAACCCTAACCCTAACCCTAACCCTAACCCTAACCCTAACCCTAACCCTAACCCTAACCCTAACCCTAACCCTAACCCTAACCCTAACCCTAACCCTAACCCTAACCCTAACCCTAACCCTAACCCTAACCCTAACCCTAACCCTAACCCTAACCCTAACCCTAACCCTAACCCTAACCCTAACCCTAACCCTAACCCTAACCCTAACCCTAACCCTAACCCTAACCCTAACCCTAACCCTAACCCTAACCCTAACCCTAACCCTAACCCTAACCCTAACCCTAACCCTAACCCTAACCCTAACCCTAACCCTAACCCTAACCCTAACCCTAACCCTAACCCTAACCCTAACCCTAACCCTAACCCTAACCCTAACCCTAACCCTAACCCTAACCCTAACCCTAACCCTAACCCTAACCCTAACCCTAACCCTAACCCTAACCCTAACCCTAACCCTAACCCTAACCCTAACCCTAACCCTAACCCTAACCCTAACCCTAACCCTAACCCTAACCCTAACCCTAACCCTAACCCTAACCCTAACCCTAACCCTAACCCTAACCCTAACCCTAACCCTAACCCTAACCCTAACCCTAACCCTAACCCTAACCCTAACCCTAACCCTAACCCTAACCCTAACCCTAACCCTAACCCTAACCCTAACCCTAACCCTAACCCTAACCCTAACCCTAACCCTAACCCTAACCCTAACCCTAACCCTAACCCTAACCCTAACCCTAACCCTAACCCTAACCCTAACCCTAACCCTAACCCTAACCCTAACCCTAACCCTAACCCTAACCCTAACCCTAACCCTAACCCTAACCCTAACCCTAACCCTAACCCTAACCCTAACCCTAACCCTAACCCTAACCCTAACCCTAACCCTAACCCTAACCCTAACCCTAACCCTAACCCTAACCCTAACCCTAACCCTAACCCTAACCCTAACCCTAACCCTAACCCTAACCCTAACCCTAACCCTAACCCTAACCCTAACCCTAACCCTAACCCTAACCCTAACCCTAACCCTAACCCTAACCCTAACCCTAACCCTAACCCTAACCCTAACCCTAACCCTAACCCTAACCCTAACCCTAACCCTAACCCTAACCCTAACCCTAACCCTAACCCTAACCCTAACCCTAACCCTAACCCTAACCCTAACCCTAACCCTAACCCTAACCCTAACCCTAACCCTAACCCTAACCCTAACCCTAACCCTAACCCTAACCCTAACCCTAACCCTAACCCTAACCCTAACCCTAACCCTAACCCTAACCCTAACCCTAACCCTAACCCTAACCCTAACCCTAACCCTAACCCTAACCCTAACCCTAACCCTAACCCTAACCCTAACCCTAACCCTAACCCTAACCCTAACCCTAACCCTAACCCTAACCCTAACCCTAACCCTAACCCTAACCCTAACCCTAACCCTAACCCTAACCCTAACCCTAACCCTAACCCTAACCCTAACCCTAACCCTAACCCTAACCCTAACCCTAACCCTAACCCTAACCCTAACCCTAACCCTAACCCTAACCCTAACCCTAACCCTAACCCTAACCCTAACCCTAACCCTAACCCTAACCCTAACCCTAACCCTAACCCTAACCCTAACCCTAACCCTAACCCTAACCCTAACCCTAACCCTAACCCTAACCCTAACCCTAACCCTAACCCTAACCCTAACCCTAACCCTAACCCTAACCCTAACCCTAACCCTAACCCTAACCCTAACCCTAACCCTAACCCTAACCCTAACCCTAACCCTAACCCTAACCCTAACCCTAACCCTAACCCTAACCCTAACCCTAACCCTAACCCTAACCCTAACCCTAACCCTAACCCTAACCCTAACCCTAACCCTAACCCTAACCCTAACCCTAACCCTAACCCTAACCCTAACCCTAACCCTAACCCTAACCCTAACCCTAACCCTAACCCTAACCCTAACCCTAACCCTAACCCTAACCCTAACCCTAACCCTAACCCTAACCCTAACCCTAACCCTAACCCTAACCCTAACCCTAACCCTAACCCTAACCCTAACCCTAACCCTAACCCTAACCCTAACCCTAACCCTAACCCTAACCCTAACCCTAACCCTAACCCTAACCCTAACCCTAACCCTAACCCTAACCCTAACCCTAACCCTAACCCTAACCCTAACCCTAACCCTAACCCTAACCCTAACCCTAACCCTAACCCTAACCCTAACCCTAACCCTAACCCTAACCCTAACCCTAACCCTAACCCTAACCCTAACCCTAACCCTAACCCTAACCCTAACCCTAACCCTAACCCTAACCCTAACCCTAACCCTAACCCTAACCCTAACCCTAACCCTAACCCTAACCCTAACCCTAACCCTAACCCTAACCCTAACCCTAACCCTAACCCTAACCCTAACCCTAACCCTAACCCTAACCCTAACCCTAACCCTAACCCTAACCCTAACCCTAACCCTAACCCTAACCCTAACCCTAACCCTAACCCTAACCCTAACCCTAACCCTAACCCTAACCCTAACCCTAACCCTAACCCTAACCCTAACCCTAACCCTAACCCTAACCCTAACCCTAACCCTAACCCTAACCCTAATTAGGGTAATCGTGGACTCCGTAACTTAAGTTTTTTAAAAATGCTCTAAATCGAAAAATATTGATCCAGAGTCATCAAAACCGACATTATTCGGTAGGGTTAGACGCCCACTAGGGTTTTAGTAGCTTTTTACCCGAAATAAATCGATAGAAAATTTTTTGGAGGGGCATTACCAAAAAACTTAAGTTACAGAGTCCATTTCTAACCCTGCAGAGAAGTAAAATGGGGTTAGAATCAAAACTCCGGGGTTTTACCCCTCTAAATAGTAGGGGTAAACAAGGTTTACCCCCTTGGCTAACCCTGTAAATTTTTGTGTAAATCGGCAAAAGAGTAAAAAAAATTGGTATGTTGGGTATACCCATCAGATCGACCTATCTTCAGATTTTTTCTTGAAACGGCATTTTTTCAATCTTCATCTTTACATGGCCTGAAAATTTTTATTTTTTCTTGAATCTTTTTGAAATTTGGCAGGCACCTCCGTAGTTCACCCCTCTTTTGATTTTTATTCGGCAGACTAGGCTGTCTGGCACTGTTTTTCATCAATTTCAGTTTGATCCATTGCATGTCGGATTTTTTGGCTAACCCTAACTTAAGTTACCGAGTCCAAAAATTTTAGGACCTTTTTCGGAAAGGGTTTTCTATACTCTTTAAATGTAGGGGGTTAGGACTAATTCTTTTTGCTGCTTAATAGCAACTATTTTTGGCATTGGATAAATAAAAAATAATTTAAAAAATTAAATTATTTACCGCGCATGCGCAGATCAAAATTCAATATTATGGTTTCTAAAAGTCAATTTTTGATGGGATTTTTTCTTGAAATAAGTGAATCATGCTAGCCAAAGGATGTATTTCTCCAAAGAAGACATAGTACTGTACTATATAACGAACTTATATGAAATTCTATTAAAAATTAAAGCCTAAGAACCTTTTTGAAAAATTGACCTCAAATTTTTTTTTTCATTTTTCGTTTTTTTGAGACGTTTTCTAAAAAATATTTCCCGGAGGAATGTCTTTTTACAAATAAACACGTTTAGATTGTTCACAATGAAGTCTTTTATGATATATGTTCGAATTAGGGGCTTCAGAGCCAAATTCAGCTTTTTAGACTAAACCCTAGTTTGAAAAAAATTCAATGTCGGGGTCACTTCTTTAGACCATTTCTGGACAAATACTTAAATACATGAACATTTTTTGGTGATAAAGCATATTTTTGTCTAGCTTAGGTGTATTTTGGTATTTGTGATGAAAATTGATAGCCAATTGTGTGCTGGTTCGATTCTAATGTCCCTTGAATACACCCAACACGGGTCTTCAAATTTTCCAAAAAACTTAAGTTACGGAGTCCATTTTTCAAAATGCCTTAAAAAGTCGAATTTAAAAAAAAATCCAATTTTGTATTAATAAATTATTGACTTACAATAAATTACATCAACTAAATATAAAAAAAACCCTAACCCTATATTTTTTTTTAAAAAAAATTCAATTTTAATTTTTTTGGTAATCATGTTCTATTTATAGAACTATGGCATACACATTGATTTTTTTGGGCATATGGCATACATATGGACTGTATGACACATATATGTCATGTATGGCGATATTCAAGGAAAAAGGGAGATAATTACGACTTTTCAATTTTTGGCATTTTTTGCACTTTTTTTTTAAATTTAATTTTTTTTTTAGCCTGGCGTGTGTATATTGGTGAGAAAACTCGGTCATAAAAATTTTTCCGACGAAAAAGCGATATAAAGTTATTTTTGGCGTAATTTTGTAAATTTAAGTTACGGGGTCCAAATTGAGGATGTTTTTGATCTGATTTTAAAATATAAAAGGGTTAGAGTCAATATTTGGTTCAGTTGTAGATCAATAAGGTACGATATCACATGCAAAAAATTAAAACGATCGTTGTAAAAGAATTTTGTGTATGCCACTTTATAAATTTCAGATTTTTGGGGTTCGAGACCAAAATTAAAGATTTGCTTGTATTTTTTTTAATATTTGAAGAATTGTGCCAATAATTACAAATGATATCTAGAGCCTGGCCATCATGTTGAATCTAAAAAAATACTAAGCTGGGGTTAATAGTTTTTAAGCTAACACTTATTTTATATTTCATATATAGCAACTTAAGTTACGGAGTCCAAATT
This sequence comes from Lepidochitona cinerea, assembly GCA_963971465.1. NCBI lineage: Eukaryota > Metazoa > Mollusca > Polyplacophora > Chitonida > Tonicellidae > Lepidochitona > Lepidochitona cinerea. The sequence goes on from CAXASE010000050.1 coordinate 18,734, forward strand.
GAGGATGTTTTGGATAAAATTTTGAAATACAAGAGGATTAGAGGTAATATTTGACTTAGTTGTTAAGACAATAAGTCTGATATCACATGAAAAAGAATTGTAGAGCTAATAATGATAGATTTCAAGCTTAGACTAAAAGATATTTCCTATATTAAAGATATAGTAATTTAAGTTACGGAGTCCATAAACACAAAGTTTTTGTTTTAATTTCATTGGAACCATAGGGTTAAGGATTATATCCTATACAAATGCATCGAAGAAGTTGTCGGTCTGATAGAAGACAAAACTTTCTTCTGAAAGAATCGTTTAAGGTTGATTGGGTTCAAATTGTGTCAACGTGTTTTATTCATATATCTCTGCGTATGCTGGCTTGAATATATATTTTTATATTTTTGATAATCTTCAATTAACCGCAATCCCATAGGTGATCTCTGTGCCAAAGATCTTTTTGGTGGGCTCAATCCTTTCTTATAAATTGACAATTTTGTTTGATTTAGGGCACCCGTGCTTTTTTCATCTATCTGTAGATATATCAGACCCCATAGATTTCCTAGGAAGTAATATAATTTTGTATTAACCGCAGTCACTTAGGTCATCACTGTGCTAAAGATCTTTTGGATGGGCTCAATAATGTTTGATAAATTGATAATTTTGTTCGATTTAGGGCACCCGTGCTTTTTTCATCTATCTGTAGATATATCGGACCCCATCATTTTCCAAGGAAGTAATATAATTTTGTATTAACCGCAATCACTTAGGTCATCACTGTGCTAAAGATCTTTTGGATGGGCTCAATAATGTTTGATAAATTAATAATTTTGTTCGATTTAGGGCACCCGTTCTTTTTTCATCTATCTGTAGATATATCAGACCACATAGATTTCCTAGGAAGTAATATAATTTTGTATTAACCGCAATCACTTAGGTCATCACTGTGCTAAAGATCTTTTGGATGGGCTCAATAATGTTTGATAAATTGATAATTTTGTTCGATTTAGGGCACGCGTGCTTTTTTCATCTATCTGTAGATATATCGGACCCCATAGATTTCCTAGGAAGTAATATAATTTTGTACTAACCGCAATCACTTAGGTCATCACTGTGCCAAATGTCATTTCATTTGGTCAAATAGCCTTCAATTTATTTGAAATTTGAATTTTGAAACTGTTTTAATATATATAAGACTGATATTGTGACTTAAGCCAGGTGGATTAGTCTAATCCTTCTATTCAGTTAAGTGAAATTGATATATCATGAAGTATATACCATTACCTAATATTTCAAATAAGAACTACTTCTAACCCTTCATATTTGATACATTTCTGATACTTGTTTTTGTTCTGTGGACACCGTAACTTAAGTAAATAAGTTAAGTTACGACATCCATCTGTATATCTTTTAGCAGATAAAGCTCTATTTATTGAAGGGTTAGAAACCAATACTGGCCATAAAGTTTCCTGGGGTTCAGTTTTAATAGAAACTACCCAAAAAATAAATATAAAGATAATTAAACTCAATATTTTAGGCAACAATATGGAAAACATGGCTTATATTGAATACCGTCAAAGTACAAAGCATTTTTAAGCAAAATAGATTTAATATTAACCGATCAGCTTTGTCGGATGAAAACAAAATTTCGACATCCTTGTCGCATTGCAGAATAGCAGAAGTTTCTCTAAACATGCAGTTTAAAAATAAAAAATTCTGAATCAACTATACTACTTATAACCTCATAAGATATGGGTAAGAATGAAAGATTTTCTTAAAGAAAGAAGCCAATAATTTGAAATATCTCCACTAAGTAGGAAGTAATAAAATTTAGTATTAACCGCAATCACTTAGGTCATCACTGTGCCAAAGATCTTTTGGATGGGCTCAATAATGTTTGATAAATTCATAATTTTGTTCAATTTAGGGCACGCGTGCTTTTTTCATCTATCTGTAGATATATCGGACCCCATAGATTTCCTAGGAAGTAATATAATTTTGTACTAACCGCAATCACTTAGGTCATCACTGTGCCAAATATCATTTCATATGGTCAAATAGCTTTCAATCTATTCGAAATTTGGATTTTGCTACTGTTTTAATATATATAAGACTGATATTGTGACTTAAACCAGGTGGATTAGTCTAATCCTTCTATTCAGTCAAGTGAAATTGATATATCATGAAGTATATACCATTACCTAATATTTCAAATAAGAACTACTTCTAACCCTTCATATTTGATACATTTCTGATACTTGTTTTTGTTCTGTGGACACCGTAACTTAAGTAAATAAGTTAAGTTACGACATCCATCTGTATATCTTTTAGCAGATAAAGCTCTATTTATTGAAGGGTTAGAAACCAATACTGGCCATAAAGTTTCCTGGGGTTCAGTTTTAATAGAAACTACCCAAAAAATAAATATAAAGATAATTAAACTCAATATTTTAGGCAACAATATGGAAAACATGGCTTATATTGAATACCGTCAAAGTACAAAGCATTTTTAAGCAAAATAGATTTAATATTAACCGATCAGCTTTGTCGGATGAAAACAAAGTTTCGACATCCTTGTCGCATTGCAGAATAGCAGAAGTTTCTCTAAACATGCAGTTTAAAAATAAAAAATTCTGAATCAACTATACTACTTATAACCTCATAAGATATGGGTAAGAATGAAAGATTTTCTTAAAGAAAGAAGCCAATAATTTGAAATATCTCCACTAAGTAGGAAGTAATAAAATTTAGTATTAACCGCAATCACTTAGGTCATCACTGTGCCAAAGATCTTTTGGATGGGCTCAATAATGTTTGATAAATTCATAATTTTGTTCAATTTAGGGCACGTGTGCTTTTTTCATCTATCTGTAGATATATCGGACCCCATAGATTTCCTAGGAAGTAATATAATTTTGTACTAACCGCAATCACTTAGGTCATCACTGTGCCAAATATCATTTCATATGGTCAAATAGCTTTCAATCTATTCGAAATTTGGATTTTGCTACTGTTTTAATATATATAAGACTGATATTGTGACTTAAACCAGGTGGATTAGTCTAATCCTTCTATTCAGTCAAGTGAAATTGATATATCATGAAGTATATACCATTACCTAATATTTCAAATAAGAACTACTTCTAACCCTTCATATTTGATACATTTCTGATACTTGTTTTTGTTCTGTGGACACCGTAACTTAAGTAAATAAGTTAAGTTACGACATCCATCTGTATATCTTTTAGCAGATAAAGCTCTATTTATTGAAGGGTTAGAAACCAATACTGGCCATAAAGTTTCCTGGGGTTCAGTTTTAATAGAAACTACCCAAAAAATAAATATAAAGATAATTAAACTCAATATTTTAAGCATCATATGGAAAATATGGCTTATATTGAATACCGTCAAAGTACAAAGCATTTTTAAGCAAAATAGATTTAATATTAACCGATCAGCTTTGTCGGATGAAAACAAAGTTTCGACATCCTTGTCGCATTGCAGAATAGCAGAAGTTTCTCTAAACATGCAGTTTAAAAATAAAAAATTCTGAATCAACTATACTACTTATAACCTCATAAGATATGGGTAAGAATGAAAGATTTTCTTAAAGAAAGAAGCCAATAATTTGAAATATCTCCACTAAGTAGGAAGTAATAAAATTTAGTATTAACCGCAATCACTTAGGTCATCACTGTGCCAAAGATCTTTTGGATGGGCTCAATAATGTTTGATAAATTCATAATTTTGTTCAATTTAGGGCACGTGTGCTTTTTTCATCTATCTGTAGATATATCGGACCCCATAGATTTCCTAGGAAGTAATATAATTTTGTACTAACCGCAATCACTTAGGTCATCACTGTGCCAAATATCATTTCATATGGTCAAATAGCTTTCAATCTATTCGAAATTTGGATTTTGCTACTGTTTTAATATATATAAGACTGATATTGTGACTTAAACCAGGTGGATTAGTCTAATCCTTCTATTCAGTCAAGTGAAATTGATATATCATGAAGTATATACCATTACCTAATATTTCAAATAAGAACTACTTCTAACCCTTCATATTTGATACATTTCTGATACTTGTTTTTGTTCTGTGGACACCGTAACTTAAGTAAATAAGTTAAGTTACGACATCCATCTGTATATCTTTTAGCAGATAAAGCTCTATTTATTGAAGGGTTAGAAACCAATACTGGCCATAAAGTTTCCTGGGGTTCAGTTTTAATAGAAACTACCCAAAAAATAAATATAAAGATAATTAAACTCAATATTTTAAGCATCATATGGAAAATATGGCTTATATTGAATACCGTCAAAGTACAAAGCATTTTTAAGCAAAATAGATTTAATATTAACCGATCAGCTTTGTCGGATGAAAACAAAGTTTCGACATCCTTGTCGCATTGCAGAATAGCAGAAGTTTCTCTAAACATGCAGTTTAAAAATAAAAAATTCTGAATCAACTATACTACTTATAACCTCATAAGATATGGGTAAGAATGAAAGATTTTCTTAAAGAAAGAAGCCAATAATTTGAAATATCTCCACTAAGTAGGAAGTAATAAAATTTAGTATTAACCGCAATCACTTAGGTCATCACTGTGCAAAAGATCTTTTGGATGGGCTCCATTATGTTTGATAAATTGACAATTTTGTTCGATTAAGGGCACGCGTGCTTTTTTCATCTATCTGTAGATATATCGGACCCCATAGATTTCCTAGGAAGTAATATAATTTTGTACTAACCGCAATCACTTAGGTCATCACTGTGCCAAATATAATTTCATATGGTCAAATAGCTTTCAATCTATTCGAAATTTGGATTTCGCTACTGTTTTAATATATATAAGACTGATATTGTGACTTAAGCCAGGTGGATTAGTCTAATCCTTCTATTCAGTCAAGTGAAATTGATATATCATGAAGTATATACCATTACCTAATATTTCAAATAAGAACTACTTCTAACCCTTCATATTTGATACATTTCTGATACTTGTTTTTGTTCTTTGGACACCGTAACTTAAGTAAATAAGTTAAGTTACGACATCCATCTGTATATCTTTTAGCAGATAAAGCTCTATTTATTGAAGGGTTAGAAACCAATACTGGCCATAAAGTTTCCTGGGGTTCAGTTTTAATAGAAACTACCCAAAAAATAAATATAAAGATAATTAAACTCAATATTTTAAGCATCATATGGAAAATATGGCTTATATTGAATACCGTCAAAGTACAAAGCATTTTTAAGCAAAATAGATTCAATATTAACCGATCAGCTTTGTCGAATGAAGACAAAGTTTCGACATCCTTGTCGCATTGCAGAATAGCAGAAGTTTCTCTAAACATGCAGTTTAAAAATAAAAAATTCTGAATCAACTATACTACTTATAACCTCATAAGATATGGGTAAGAATGAAAGATTTTCTTAAAGAAAGAAGCCAATAATTTAAAATATCTCCACTAAGTAGGAAGTAATAAAATTTAGTATTAACCGCAATCACTTAGGTCATCACTGTGCAAAAGATCTTTTGGATGGGCTCAATAATGTTTGATAAATTGACAATTTTGTTCGATTAAGGGCACGCGTGCTTTTTTCATCTATCTGTAGATATATCGGACCCCATAGATTTCCTAGGAAGTAATATAATTTTGTATTAACCGCAATCACTTAGGTCATCACTGTGCCAAAGATCTTTTGGATGGGCTCAATAATGTTTGATAAATTAATAATTTTGTTTGCTTTAGGGCACGCGTGCTTTTTTCATCTATCTGTAGATATATCGGACCCCATAGATTTCCTAGGAAGTAATATAATTTTGTACTAACCGCAATCACTTAGGTCATCACTGTGCCAAATATCATTTCATATGGTCAAATAGCTTTCAATCTATTCGAAATTTGGATTTCGCTACTGTTTTAATATATATAAGACTGATATTGTGACTTAAGCCAGGTGGATTAGTCTAATCCTTCTATTCAGTCAAGTGAAATTGATATATCATGAAGTATATACCATTACCTAATATTTCAAATAAGAACTACTTCTAACCCTTCATATTTGATACATTTCTGATACTTGTTTTTGATCTTTGGACACCGTAACTTAAGTAAATAAGTTAAGTTACGACATCCATCTGTATATCTTTTAGCAGATAAAGCTCTATTTATTGAAGGGTTAGAAACCAATACTGGCCATAAAGTTTCCTGGGGTTCAGTTTTAATAGAAACTACCCAAAAAATAAATATAAAGATAATTAAACTCAATATTTTAAGCATCATATGGAAAATATGGCTTATATTGAATACCGTCAAAGTACAAAGCATTTTTAAGCAAAATAGATTTAATATTAACCGATCAGCTTTGTCGGATGAAAACAAAGTTTCGACATCCTTGTCGCATTGCAGAATAGCAGAAGTTTCTCTAAACATGCAGTTTAAAAATAAAAAATTCTGAATCAACTATACTACTTATAACCTCATAAGATATGGGTAAGAATGAAAGATTTTCTTAAAGAAAGAAGCCAATAATTTGAAATATCTCCACTAAGTAGGAAGTAATAAAATTTAGTATTAACCGCAATCACTTAGGTCATCACTGTGCAAAAGATCTTTTGGATGGGCTCAATAATGTTTGATAAATTAATAATTTTGTTCGATTTAGGGCACGCGTGCTTTTTTCATCTATCTGTAGATATATCGGACCCCATAGATTTCCTAGGAAGTAATATAATTTTGTACTAACCGCAATCACTTATGTCATCACTGTGCCAAATATCATTTCATATGGTCAAATAGCTTTCAATCTATTCGAAATTTGGATTTCGCTACTGTTTTAATATATATAAGACTGATATTGTGACTTAAGCCAGGTGGATTAGTCTAATCCTTCTATTCAGTCAAGTGAAATTGATATATCATGAAGTATATACCATTACCTAATATTTCAAATAAGAACTACTTCTAACCCTTCATATTTGATACATTTCTGATACTTGTTTTTGTTCTTTGGACACCGTAACTTAAGTAAATAAGTTAAGTTACGACATCCATCTGTATATCTTTTAGCAGATAAAGCTCTATTTATTGAAGGGTTAGAAACCAATACTGGCCATAAAGTTTCCTGGGGTTCAGTTTTAATAGAAACTACCCAAAAAATAAATATAAAGATAATTAAACTCAATATTTTAAGCATCATATGGAAAATATGGCTTATATTGAATACCGTCAAAGTACAAAGCATTTTTAAGCAAAATAGATTCAATATTAACCGATCAGCTTTGTCGAATGAAGACAAAGTTTCGACATCCTTGTCGCATTGCAGAATAGCAGAAGTTTCTCTAAACATGCAGTTTAAAAATAAAAAATTCTGAATCAACTATACTACTTATAACCTCATAAGATATGGGTAAGAATGAAAGATTTTCTTAAAGAAAGAAGCCAATAATTTAAAATATCTCCACTAAGTAGGAAGTAATAAAATTTAGTATTAACCGCAATCACTTAGGTCATCACTGTGCAAAAGATCTTTTGGATGGGCTCAATAATGTTTGATAAATTGACAATTTTGTTCGATTAAGGGCACGCGTGCTTTTTTCATCTATCTGTAGATATATCGGACCACATAGATTTCCTAGGAAGTAATATAATTTTGTATTAACCGCAATCACTTAGGTCATCACTGTGCCAAATATCATTTCATATGGTCAAATAGCTTTCAATCTATTCGAAATTTGGATTTTGCTACTGTTTTAATATATATAAGACTGATATTGTGACTTAAACCAGGTGGATTAGTCTAATCCTTCTATTCAGTCAAGTGAAATTGATATATCATGAAGTATATACCATTACCTAATATTTCAAATAAGAACTACTTCTAACCCTTCATATTTGATACATTTCTGATACTTGTTTTTGTTCCTTGGACACCGTAACTTAAGTAAATAAGTTAAGTTACCACATCCATCTGTATATCTTTTAGCAGATAAAGCTCTATTTATTGAAGGGTTAGAAACCAATACTGGCCATAAAGTTTCCTGGGGTTCAGTTTTAATAGAAACTACCCAAAAAATAAATATAAAGATAATTAAACTCAATATCTTAAGCATCATATGGAAGATATGGCTTATATTGAATACCGTCAAAGTACAAAGCATTTTTAAGCAAAATAGATTTAATATTAACCGATCAGCTTTGTCGGATGAAAACAAAGTTTCGACATTCTTGTCGCATTGCAGAATAGCAGAAGTTTCTCTAAACATGCAGTTTAAAAATAAAAAATTCTGAATCAACTATACTACTTATAACCTCATGTTAATTCCCCATAAGAGAAAGCTTTGATACTTTGAAATTTATGGATAATGATTTAATTTATTGCTGGATAGGTTTGGCGATCTGAGGACTAAAATTTTTATAGAAAGTACACGACGTAATGCACAATTTAGGTATATATGTTGCATTGTAATTTATTCAGAGCTTCTTATTCAAATCGAGGCTCCTTGATTAGTGGATTTTTGCCTTTAAAAATGCCCACAGCAGGCCTTTTAAGGGCTCTAGGTGGCCAAATGTTGTTTAGTTCACGGATAATATGGCTCACACACCTAGTGGAGGTTACACACTATTACTTTATACCCGCTAAGCCACATTGCATGCATAGGTAAAGCCCCCATTTACCTGTAATCAGTCCATTTTATACCTAAAAATGCCGACAGCAGCCCTTTTAAGGGCTCTAGATGGCCAAATGTTGTATGGTTCACGATTAATATGGCTCACACACCTAGTGGAGGTTACACACTATTACTTTATACCCGCCCACATTGCATGCAAAGATAAAGCCTCCATTTACCTGTAAACAGCCAATTTCATACCTTAAAATGCCGACATCAGCCCTTTTAAGGGCTCTAGGTGGCCAAATGTTGTTTAGTTCACGGATATTATGGCTCACACACCTAGTGGAGGTTACACACTATTACTTTATACCCGTTAAGCCACATTGCATGCACAGGTAAAGCCCCCATTTACCTGTAATCAGTCCATTTTATACCTAAAAATGCCGACAGCAGCCCTTTTAAGGGCTCTAGATGGCCAAATGTTCTATGGTTCACGATTAATATGGCTCACACACCTAGTGGAGGTTACACACTTTTACTTTATACCCGCCCAGTCACATTGCATGCACAGATAAAGCCTCCATTTACCTGTAATCAGCCAATTTCATACCTAAAAATGCCGACAGCAGCCCTTTTAAGGGCTCTAGGTGACCAAATGTTGTTTAGTTCACGGATATTATGGCTCACACACCTAGTGGAGGTTACACACTATTACTTTGTACCCGCCCAGTCACATTGCATGCACAGGTAAAGCCCCCATTTACCTGTAATCAGTCCATTTTATACCTAAAAATGCCGACAGCAGCCCTTTTAAGGGCTCTAGATGGCCAAATGCTGTATGGTTCACGATTAATATGGCTCACACACCTAGTGGAGGTTACACACTATTACTTTATACCCGCCCAGTCACATTGCATGCACAGATAAAGCCTCCATTTACCTGTAATCAGCCAATTTCATACCTAAAAATGCCGACAGCAGCCCTTTTAAGGGCTCTAGGTGACCAAATGTTGTTTAGTTCACGGATATTATGGCTCACACACCTAGTGGAGGTTACACACTATTACTTTGTACCCGCCCAGTCACATTGCATGCACAGGTAAAGCCCCCATTTACCTGTAATCAACCAATTTTATACCTAAAAATGCCGACAGCAGCCCTTTTAAGGGCTCTAGATGGCCAAATGTTCTATGGTTCACGATTAATATGGCTCACACGCCTAGTGGAGGTTACACACTATTACTTTATACCCGCCCAGTCACATTGCATGCACAGATAAAGCCTCCATTTACCTGTAATCAGCCAATTTCATACCTAAAAATGCCGACAGCAGCCCTTTTAAGGGCTCTAGGTGACCAAATGTTGTTTAGTTCACGGATATTATGGCTCACACACCTAGTGGAGGTTACACACTATTACTTTGTACCCGCCCAGTCACATTGCATGCACAGATAAAGCCTCCATTTACCTGTAATCAGTCAATTTCATACCTTAAAATGCCGACAGCAGCCCTTTTAAGGGCTCTAGGTGGCCAAATGTTGTTTAGTTCACGATTAATATGGCTCACACACCTAGTGGAGGTTACACACTATTACTTTGTACCCGCCCAGTTACATTGCATGCACAGGTAAAGCCTCCATTTACCTGTAATCAGCCAATTTCATACCTAAAAATGCCGACAGCAGTCTTTTTAGGGCTTACTTTTATATAGTTCAATGATATTATTGTTCAAGCACATAATGGGCGATGGATACAATTACTTTATACCCGCTTAGTCACGTAAAGCAACAAATAAGGTAAAGATTTACCTGTAATTAGTCTTAATTTAGCTATAAACAGCCCTCAATAGCCCTTTTAATGGATCAAGGCGCGAGTATGTAAGATGGCGAAACAAGTTACACAGGAAATGGTTCTAACCCTTCGTTTTTAAGACATATATGTCACTTGTTTTAACCCTTTGGACGCCGTAACTTAACTGAATAACTTAAGTTACGGCATCCATCTGAATATCTTTTAGCAAATAGAGCTTTATGTATTGAGGGTTAGAAACAAATACTAGTCAGAAATTTTTCTGCAAGTCTGGAGTATCAGTTTGCAAAAAATCGTTCCATAGGACCCAATACTTTTTTTCTATTGGCAATTTTATACATTTTACCATTTTTTCAAAAAAATGAACGCTTCGCTATTTTTGGCTGTAAAAATATTGAAAAGTTTTCTTATTAGATACTTAAAATTAAATTCCCGCACAGAAAAAAATATTGTTAGCAACTGTTTTAAAACGCAGTTACTTCGTCTTTATGGTTTTGAGTGTAACTAGGTAGGAACATGATCTTTCGTTTAAGAATTCATTAAATTGCACATTTCCCAATATTTGCTTTAAAAAATACAAAAAAGTTTTTCTACAAAGACCTTAAGGTTACTCTTGCTTTTAGATAAAACTATCCTCCTTCGATCAGAACAGAAATCAGCCTTCTAAAAGATTTGATTTTAAAAATAAAGAGGCGGAAACATTCGAAATCATTTCAAATTTACAGAGTTAAAATTTTTCTAAGTCCAAAAGGCGGTAAATCTGATTTAAAATAGTGTTTTCACGTTAAATAGAAAAATCAATGAACGCAACCTACTTTTTTTTTTCAATAAAAATGATATTTGACCTCCTAGGCATCCTATAGGAATAAATTTATAAAAATCAAAAATTTATATACTTCATCCACGGTAACTGATCTTTGCATTTGGTGAAATATCTCATCAAGTAAACGTCGAGGAATTTTGCGAATCTCGCGGTTATCGATTTAGTAAGGTAGGACCAATCTTTTAACTTCAAATTTGTTTTGGAAATGTATTTTAACATACTGGCAACACGCATGTTATGCTGGTATTTAAAAATTTTTTTAATTTTTTTTTAATTTTGCATTTTAAGGACTTCTTATTTGCCGTAATGTTAATTCCCCATAAGAGAAAGCTTTGATACTTTGAAATTTATGGATAATGATTTAATTTATTGCTGGATAGGTTTGGCGATCTGAGGACTAAAATTTTTATAGAAAGTACACGACGTAATGCACAATTTAGGTATATATGTTGCATTGTAATTTATTCAGAGCTTCTTATTCAAATCGAGGCTCCTTGATTAGTGGATTTTTGCCTTTAAAAATGCCCACAGCAGGCCTTTTAAGGGCTCTAGGTGGCCAAATGTTGTTTAGTTCACGGATATTATGGCTCACACACCTAGTGGAGGTTACACACTATTACTTTATACCCGCTAAGCCACATTGCATGCATAGGTAAAGCCCCCATTTACCTGTAATCAGTCCATTTTATACCTAAAAATGCCGACAGCAGCCCTTTTAAGGGCTCTAGATGGCCAAATGTTGTATGATTCACGATTAATATGGCTCACACACCTAGTGGAGGTTACACACTATTACTTTATACCCGCCCAGTCACATTGCATGCAAAGATAAAGCCTCCATTTACCTGTAATCAGCCAACTTCTTACCTTAAAATGCCGACATCAGCCCTTTTAAGGGCTCTAGGTGGCCAAATGTTGTTTAGTTCACGGATATTATGGCTCACACACCTAGTGGAGGTTACACACTATTACTTTGTACCCGCCCAGTCACATTGCATGCACAGGTAAAGCCCCCATTTACCTGTAATCAACCAATTTTATACCTAAAAATGCCGACAGCAGCCCTTTTAAGGGCTCTAGATGGCCAAATGTTCTATGGTTCACGATTAATATGGCTCACACGCCTAGTGGAGGTTACACACTATTACTTTATACCCGCCCAGTCACATTGCATGCACAGATAAAGCCTCCATTTACCTGTAATCAGCCAATTTCATACCTAAAATTGCCGACAGCAGCCCTTTTAAGGGCTCTAGGTGACCAAATGTTGTTTAGTTCACGGATATTATGGCTCACACACCTAGTGGAGGTTACACACTATTACTTTGTACCCGCCCAGTCACATTGCATGCACAGGTAAAGCCCCCATTTACCTGTAATCAACCAATTTTATACCTAAAAATGCCGACAGCAGCCCTTTTAAGGGCTCTAGATGGCCAAATGTTCTATGGTTCACGATTAATATGGCTCACACGCCTAGTGGAGGTTACACACTATTACTTTATACCCGCCCAGTCACATTGCATGCACAGATAAAGCCTCCATTTACCTGTAATCAACCAATTTCATACCTTAAAATGCCGACAGCAGCCCTTTTAAGGGCTCTAGGTGGCCAAATGTTGTTTAGTTCACGGATATTATGGCTCACACACCTAGTGGAGGTTACACACTATTACTTTATACCCGCCCAGTCACATTGCATGCACAGATAAAGCCCCCATTTACCTGTAATCAACCAATTTTATACCTAAAAATGCCGACAGCAGCCCTTTTAAGGGCTCTAGATGGCCAAATGTTCTATGGTTCACGATTAATATGGCTCACACACCTAGTGGAGGTTACACACTATTACTTTATACCCGCCCAGTCACATTGCATGCACAGATAAAGCCTCCATTTACCTGTAATCAGCCAATTTCATACCTTAAAATGCCGACAGCAGCCCTTTTAAGGGCTCTAGGTGGCCAAATGTTGTTTAGTTCACGGATATTATGGCTCACACACCTAGTGGAGGTTACACACTATTACTTTATACCCTCCCAGTCACATTGCATGCACAGATAAAGCCTCCATTTACCTGTAATCAGCCAATTTCATACCTAAAAATGCCGACAGCAGCCCTTTTAAGGGCTCTAGGTGGCCAAATGTTGTTTAGTTCACGGATATTATGGCTCACACACCTAGTGGAGGTTACACACTATTACTTTATACCCGCTAAGCCACATTGCATGCACAGGTAAAGCCCCCATTTACCTGTAATCAGTCCATTTTATACCTAAAAATGCCGACAGCAGCCCTTTTAAGGGCTCTAGATGGCCAAATGTTGTATGGTTCACGATTAATATGGCTCACACACCTAGTGGAGGTTACACACTATTACTTTATACCCGCCCAGTCACATTGCATGCACAGATAAAGCCTCCATTTACCTGTAATCAGCCAATTTCATACCTAAAAATGCCGACAGCAGCCCTTTTAAGGGCTCTAGATGGCCAAATATTGTATAGTTCACGAATATTATGGCTCACACACCTAGTGGGGGTTACACACTATTACTTTGTACCCGCCCAGTCACATTGCATGCACAGGTAAAGCCCCCATTTACCTGTAAATAGTTGATTTTTGCCTTTAATAATGCAGACAGCAGCCCTTTTAAGGGTTCTAGATGGTAATAATATTTAATGGTTTAAAGCTTTCAGAAGTTATATTGCAAAGTCTTACAGTCAGCATGCTGGTCTACAACCTCCTGTCTTTTGAGGTTTTTGCAGCGTTTTGTTTTCTCGAAAGTATTTTATTATTGACCGTTATATTGTTTTGGACTAGTGTGTTGAATTTTAAACCTTTTCATTAATTTTTGGTTGTTTTATGGACTTAATTAATTGGATATTTTTTCTGCAGGATACATACAAAGATGGAGAAACAAGAGGAGACAAAAGAGGAGTCGTCTGACGAGGAGTTTATTTTATACTTCTCCTCATCGGAGGACGAATCTGGTGAGATATGTTTTGTTGATAAATGGAATACATGTAGATGTTAGTCTACGAATTGTAGGGCTTTTCCAAAATCACGTGGCAGCCTTGCTGAGACCTACTTTTATTTTGACAAAAATGCACACTAAGTCTATACACACAAACATAGATTTTTATACATTCAATTGTAAGTGTTTGTGCTATGTTTATTTTTTCAGACGAATCTACGCCTTCAAGACCACATGGATCTGCGCCTTCAAGACCACATGGACGCAGAGCATTTCAGGCCCAGGATGTGGAAACTTTAAAACACATAACTGGACAGGCGTTTCCAAAAATGAAACAGAAAGAACTTGTTTCTCTACTCAGCATGAGCATTAAGGGCCAAACCTTATTGACCCGATACTCCCCTAAGCAGCTAATAGACAGGGTCCGACTATTTAATAGAAAGAAAAAAATAAATAAGTAAGAAAAGAAATAAAAAAAGAGTTTTTTTTTAAAAAAATTGTTGTTATTCTTAACTGGTTAGTTTAGATTGATTTGATTAAGGTTACACACTAGTGGAGGTTACACACTATTACTTTATACCCGTTAAGCCACATTGCATGCACAGGTAAAGCCCCCATTTACCTGTAATCAGTCCATTTTATACCTAAAAATGCCGACAGCAGCCCTTTTAAGGGCTCTAGGTGGCCAAATGTTGTTTAGTTCACGGATATTATGGCTCACACACCTAGTGGAGGTTACACACTATTACTTTGTACCCGCCCAGTCACATTGCATGCACAGATAAAGCCTCCATTTACCTGTAATCAGCCAATTTCATACCTTAAAATGCCGACATCAGCCCTTTTAAGGGCTCTAGGTGGCCAAATGTTGTTTAGTTCACGGATATTATGGCTCACACACCTAGTGGAGGTTACACACTATTACTTTATACCCGTTAAGCCACATTGCATGCACAGGTAAAGCCCCCATTTACCTGTAATCAGTCCATTTTATACCTAAAAATGCCGACAGCAGCCCTTTTAAGGGCTCTAGATGGCCAAATGTTCTATGGTTCACGATTAATATGGCTCACACACCTAGTGGAGGTTACACACTATTACTTTATACCCGCCCAGTCACATTGCATGCACAGATAAAGCCTCCATTTACCTGTAATCAGCCAATTTCATACCTTAAAATGCCGACAGCAGCCCTTTTAAGGGCTCTAGGTGGCCAAATGTTGTTTAGTTCACGGATATTATGGCTCACACACCTAGTGGAGGTTACACACTATTACTTTATACCCGCTAAGCCACATTGCATGCACAGGTAAAGCCCCCATTTACCTGTAATCAGTCCATTTTATACCTAAAAATGCCGACAGCAGCCCTTTTAAGGGCTCTAGATGGCCAAATGTTGTATGGTTCACGATTAATATGGCTCACACACCTAGTGGAGGTTACACACTATTACTTTATACCCGCCCAGTCACATTGCATGCACAGATAAAGCCTCCATTTACCTGTAATCAGCCAATTTCATACCTAAAAATGCCGACAGCAGCCCTTTTAAGGGCTCTAGGTGACCAAATGTTGTTTAGTTCACGGATATTATGGCTCACACACCTAGTGGAGGTTACACACTATTACTTTGTACCCGCTCAGTCACATTGCATGCACAGGTAAAGCCCCCATTTACCTGTAATCAACCAATTTTATACCTAAAAATGCCGACAGCAGCCCTTTTAAGGGCTCTAGATGGCCAAATGTTCTATGGTTCACGATTAATATGGCTCACACACCTAGTGGAGGTTACACACTATTACTTTATACCCGCCCAGTCACATTGCATGCACAGATAAAGCCTCCATTTACCTGTAATCAGCCAATTTCATACCTTAAAATGCCGACAGCAGCCCTTTTAAGGGCTCTAGGTGGCCAAATGTTGTTTAGTTCACGATTAATATGGCTCACACACCTAGTGGAGGTTACACACTATTACTTTGTACCCGCCCAGTTACATTGCATGCACAGGTAAAGCCTCCATTTACCTGTAATCAGCCAATTTCATACCTAAAAATGCCGACAGCAGTCTTTTTAGGGCTTACTTTTATATAGTTCAATGATATTATTGTTCAAGCACATAATGGGCGATGGATACAATTACTTTATACCCGCTTAGTCACGTAAAGCAACAAATAAGGTAAAGATTTACCTGTAATTAGTCTTAATTTAGCTATAAACAGCCCTTAATAGCCCTTTTAATGGATCAAGGCGCGAGTATGTAAGATGGCGAAACAAGTTACACAGGAAATGGTTCTAACCCTTCGTTTTTAAGACATATATGTCACTTGTTTTAACCCTTTGGACGCCGTAACTTAACTGAATAACTTAAGTTACGGCATCCATCTGAATATCTTTTAGCAAATAGAGCTTTATGTATTGAGGGTTAGAAACAAATACTAGTCAGAAATTTTTCTGCAAGTCTGGAGTATCAGTTTGCAAAAAATCGTTCCATAGGACCCAATACTTTTTTTCTATTGGCAATTTTATACATTTTACCATTTTTTCAAAAAAATGAACGCTTCGCTATTTTAGGCTGTAAAAATATTGAAAAGTTTTCTTATTAGATACTTAAAATTAAATTCCCGCACAGAAAAAAAATATTGTTAGCAACTGTTTTAAAACGCAGTTACTTCGTCTTTATGGTTTTGAGTGTAACTAGGTAGGAACATGATCTTTCGTTTAAGAATTCATTAAATTGCACATTTCCCAATATTTGCTTTAAAAAATACAAAAAAGTTTTTCTACAAAGACCTTAAGGTTACTCTTGCTTTTAGATAAAACTATCCTCCTTCGATCAGAACAGAAATCAGCCTTCTAAAAGATTTGGTTTTAAAAATAAAGAGGCGGAAACATTCGAAATCATTTCAAATTTACAGAGTTAAAATTTTTCTAAGTCCAAAAGGCGGTAAATCTGATTTAAAATAGTGTTTTCACGTTAAATAGAAAAATCAATGAACGCAACCTACTTTTTTTTTTCAATAAAAACGATATTTGACCTCCTAGGCATCCTATAGGAATAAATTTATAAAAATCAAAAATTTATATACTTCATCCACGGTAACTGATCTTTGCATTTGGTGAAATATCTCATCAAGTACACATCGAGGAATTTTGCGAATCTCGCGGTTATCGATTTAGTAAGGTAGGACCAATCTTTTAACTTCAAATTTGTTTTGGAAATGTATTTTAACATACTGGCAACACGCATGTTATGCTGGTATTTAGAAATTTTTTTAATTTTTTTTTAATTTTGCATTTTAAGGACTTCTTATTTGCCGTAATGTTAATTCCCCATAAGAGAAAGCTTTGATACTTTGAAATTTATGGATAATGATTTAATTTATTGCTGGATAGGTTTGGCGATCTGAGGACTAAAATTTTTATAGAAAGTACACGACGTAATGCACAATTTAGGTATATATGTTACATTGTAATTTATTCAGAGCTTCTTATTCAAATCGAGGCTCCTTGATTAGTGGGTTTTTGCCTTTAAAAATGCCCACAGCAGGCCTTTTAAGGGCTCTAGGTGGCCAAATGTTGTTTAGTTCACGGATATTATGGCTCACACACCTAGTGGAGGTTACACACTATTACTTTATACCCGTTAAGCCACATTGCATGCACAGGTAAAGCCCCCATTTACCTGTAATCAGTCCATTTTATACCTAAAAATGCCGACAGCAGCCCTTTTAAGGGCTCTAGATGGCCAAATGTTGTTTAGTTCACGGATATTATGGCTCACACACCTAGTGGAGGTTACACACTATTACTTTATACCCGCCCAGTCACATTGCATGCAAAGATAAAGCCTCCATTTACCTGTAATCAACCAACTTCTTACCTTAAAATGCCGACATCAGCCCTTTTAAGGGCTCTAGGTGGCCAAATGTTGTTTAGTTCACGGATATTATGGCTCACACACCTAGTGGAGGTTACACACTATTACTTTATACCCGCCCAGTCACATTGCATGCAAAGATAAAGCCTCCATTTACCTGTAATCAGCCAATTTCATACCTTAAAATGCCGACATCAGCTCTTTTAAGGGCTCTAGGTGGCCAAATGTTGTTTAGTTCACGGATATTATGGCTCACACACCTAGTGGAGGTTACACACTATTACTTTATACCCGCCCAGTCACATTGCATGCACAGGTAAAGCCTCCATTTACCTGTAATCAGCCAATTTCATACCTAAAAATGCCGACAGCAGCCCTTTTAAGGGCTCTAGGTGGCCAAATGTTGTTTAGTTCACGGATATTATGGCTCACACACCTAGTGGAGGTTACACACTATTACTTTATACCCGCCCAGTCACATTGCATCCACAGATAAAGCCCCCATTTACCTGTAATCAACCAATTTTATACCAAAAAATGCCGACAGCAGCCCTTTTAAGGGCTCTAGGTGGCCAAATGTTGTTTAGTTCACGGATATTATGGCTCACACACCTAGTGGAGGTTACACACTATTACTTTATACCCGCCCAGTCACATTGCATGCACAGATAAAGCCTCCATTTACCTGTAATCAGCCAATTTCATACCTTAAAATGCCGACAGCAGCCCTTTTAAGGGCTCTAGGTGGCCAAATGTTGTTTAGTTCACGATTAATATGGCTCACACACCTAGT
The DNA here is from genome assembly GCA_963971465.1 of Lepidochitona cinerea. Taxonomy (NCBI): domain Eukaryota; kingdom Metazoa; phylum Mollusca; class Polyplacophora; order Chitonida; family Tonicellidae; genus Lepidochitona; species Lepidochitona cinerea. The sequence continues at coordinate 37,630 of CAXASE010000050.1, forward strand.
GGAGGTTACACACTATTACTTTATACCCGCCCAGTCACATTGCATGCAAAGATAAAGCCTCCATTTACCTGTAATCAGCCAATTTCATACCTAAAAATGCCGACAGCAGCCCTTTTAAGGGCTCTAGGTGACCAAATGTTGTTTAGTTCACGGATATTATGGCTCACACACCTAGTGGAGGTTACACACTATTACTTTATACCCACTAAGCCACATTGCATGCACAGGTAAAGCCCCCATTTACCTGTAATCAGTCCATTTTATACCTAAAAATGCCGACAACAGCCCTTTTAAGGGCTCTAGATGGCCAAATGTTGTATGGTTCACGATTAATATGGCTCACACACCTAGTGGAGGTTACACACTATTATTTTATACCCGCCCAGTCACATTGCATGCACAGATAAAGCCTCCATTTACCTGTAATCAGCCAATTTCATACCTAAAAATGCCGACAGCAGCCCTTTTAATGGCTCTAGGTGACCAAATGTTGTTTAGTTCACGGATATTATGGCTCACACACCTAGTGGAGGTTACACACTATTACTTTATACCCGCCCAGTCACATTGCATGCACAGATAAAGCCTCCATTTACCTGTAATCAGTCAATTTCATACCTGAAAATGCCGACAGCAGCCCTTTTAAGGGCTCTAGATGGCCAAATGTTCTATGGTTCACGATTAATATGGCTCACACACCTAGTGGAGGTTACACACTATTACTTTATACCCGCCCAGTCACATTGCATGCACAGATAAAGCCTCCATTTACCTGTAATCAGCCAATTTCATACCTTAAAATGCCGACAGCAGCCCTTTTAAGGGCTCTAGGTGGCCAAATGTTGTTTAGTTCACGATTAATATGGCTCACACACCTAGTGGAGGTTACACACTATTACTTTGTACCCGCCCAGTTACATTGCATGCACAGGTAAAGCCTCCATTTACCTGTAATCAGCCAATTTCATACCTAAAAATGCCGACAGCAGTCTTTTTAGGGCTTACTTTTATATAGTTCAATGATATTATTGTTCAAGCACATAATGGGCGATGGATACAATTACTTTATACCCGCTTAGTCACGTAAAGCAACAAATAAGGTAAAGATTTACCTGTAATTAGTCTTAATTTAGCTATAAACAGCCCTTAATAGCCCTTTTAATGGATCAAGGCGCGAGTATGTAAGATGGCGAAACAAGTTACACAGGAAATGGTTCTAACCCTTCGTTTTTAAGACATATATGTCACTTGTTTTAACCCTTTGGACGCCGTAACTTAACTGAATAACTTAAGTTACGGCATCCATCTGAATATCTTTTAGCAAATAGAGCTTTATGTATTGAGGGTTAGAAACAAATACTAGTCAGAAATTTTTCTGCAAGTCTGGAGTATCAGTTTGCAAAAAATCGTTCCATAGGACCCAATACTTTTTTTCTATTGGCAATTTTATACATTTTACCATTTTTTCAAAAAAATGAACGCTTCGCTATTTTAGGCTGTAAAAATATTGAAAAGTTTTCTTATTAGATACTTAAAATTAAATTCCCGCACAGAAAAAAAATATTGTTAGCAACTGTTTTAAAACGCAGTTACTTCGTCTTTATGGTTTTGAGTGTAACTAGGTAGGAACATGATCTTTCGTTTAAGAATTCATTAAATTGCACATTTCCCAATATTTGCTTTAAAAAATACAAAAAAGTTTTTCTACAAAGACCTTAAGGTTACTCTTGCTTTTAGATAAAACTATCCTCCTTCGATCAGAACAGAAATCAGCCTTCTAAAAGATTTGGTTTTAAAAATAAAGAGGCGGAAACATTCGAAATCATTTCAAATTTACAGAGTTAAAATTTTTCTAAGTCCAAAAGGCGGTAAATCTGATTTAAAATAGTGTTTTCACGTTAAATAGAAAAATCAATGAACGCAACCTACTTTTTTTTTTCAATAAAAATGATATTTGACCTCCTAGGCATCCTATAGGAATAAATTTATAAAAATCAAAAATTTATATACTTCATCCACGGTAACTGATCTTTGCATTTGGTGAAATATCTCATCAAGTACACATCGAGGAATTTTGCGAATCTCGCGGTTATCGATTTAGTAAGGTAGGACCAATCTTTTAACTTCAAATTTGTTTTGGAAATGTATTTTAACATACTGGCAACACGCATGTTATGCTGGTATTTAGAAATTTTTTTAATTTTTTTTTAATTTTGCATTTTAAGGACTTCTTATTTGCCGTAATGTTAATTCCCCATAAGAGAAAGCTTTGATACTTTGAAATTTATGGATAATGATTTAATTTATTGCTGGATAGGTTTGGCGATCTGAGGACTAAAATTTTTATAGAAAGTACACGACGTAATGCACAATTTAGGTATATATGTTACATTGTAATTTCTTCAGAGCTTCTTATTCAAATCGAGGCTCCTTGATTAGTGGATTTTTGCCTTTAAAAATGCCCACAGCAGGCCTTTTAAGGGCTCTAGGTGGCCAAATGTTGTTTAGTTCACGGATATTATGGCTCACGCACCTAGTGGAGGTTACACACTATTACTTTATACCCGCTAAGCCACATTGCATGCATAGGTAAAGCCCCCATTTACCTGTAATCAGTCCATTTTATACCTAAAAATGCCGACAGCAGCCCTTTTAAGGGCTCTAGATGGCCAAATGTTGTTTAGTTCACGATTAATATGGCTCACACACCTAGTGGAGGTTACACACTATTACTTTATACCCGCCCAGTCACATTGCATGCAAAGATAAAGCCTCCATTTACCTGTAATCAGCCAATTTCATACCTAAAAATGCCGACAGCAGCCCTTTTAAGGGCTCTAGGTGACCAAATGTTGTTTAGTTCACGGATATTATGGCTCACACACCTAGTGGAGGTTACACACTATTACTTTATACCCGTTAAGCCACATTGCATGCACAGGTAAAGCCTCCATTTACCTGTAATCAGTCCATTTTATACCTAAAAATGCCGACAGCAGCCCTTTTAAGGGCTCTAGATGGCCAAATGTTGTATGGTTCACGATTAATATGGCTCACACACCTAGTGGAGGTTACACACTATTATTTTATACCCGCCCAGTCACATTGCATGCACAGATAAAGCCTCCATTTACCTGTAATCAGCCAATTTCATACCTTAAAATGCCGACAGCAGCCCTTTTAAGGGCTCTAGGTGGCCAAATGTTGTTTAGTTCACGGATATTATGGCTCACACACCTAGTGGAGGTTACACACTATTACTTTATACCCGCCCAGTCACATTGCATGCACATATAAAGCCCCCATTTACCTGTAATCAACCAATTTTATACCTAAAAATGCCGACAGCAGCCCTTTTAAGGTCTCTAGATGGCCAAGTGTTCTATGGTTCACGATTAATATGGCTCACACACCTAGTGGAGGTTACACACTATTACTTTGTACCCGCCCAGTCACATTGCATGCACAGATAAAGCCTCCATTTACCTGTAATCAGCCAATTTCATACCTTAAAATGCCGACAGCAGCCCTTTTAAGGGCTCTAGGTGGCCAAATGTTGTTTAGTTCACGGATATTATGGCTCACACACCTAGTGGAGGTTACACACTATTACTTTATACCCGCCCAGTCACATTGCATGCACATATAAAGCCCCCATTTACCTGTAATCAACCAATTTTATACCTAAAAATGCCGACAGCAGCCCTTTTAAGGGCTCTAGATGGCCAAGTGTTCTATGATTCACGATTAATATGGCTCAACCACCTAGTGGAGGTTACACACTATTACTTTATACCCGCCCAGTCACATTGCATGCACAGATAAAGCCTCCATTTACCTGTAATCAGCCAATTTCATACCTTAAAATGCCGACAGCAGCACTTTTAAGGGCTCTAGGTGGCCAAATGTTGTTTAGTTCACGGATATTATGGCTCACACACCTAGTGGAGGTTACACACTATTACTTTATACCCGCCCAGTCACATTGCATGCAAAGATAAAGCCTCCATTTACCTGTAATCAGCCAATTTCATACCTTAAAATGCCGACAGCAGCCCTTTTAAGGGCTCTAGGTGGCCAAATGTTGTTTAGTTCACGGATATTATGGCTCATACACCTAGTGGATGTTATACACTATTACTTTATACCCGCTAAGCCACATTGCATGCACAGGTAAAGCCCCCATTTACCTGTAATCAGTCCATTTTATACCTAAAAATGCCGACAGCAGCCCTTTTAAGGGATCTAGATGGCCAAATGTTCTATGGTTCACGATTAATATGGCTCACACACCTAGTGGAGGTTACACACTATTACTTTGTACCCGCCCAGTCACATTGCATGCACAGATAAAGCCTCCATTTACCTGTAATCAGCCAATTTCATACCTAAAAATGCCGACAGCAGCCCTTTTAAGGGCTCTAGGTGGCCAAATGTTGTTTAGTTCACGGATATTATGGCTCACACACCTAGTGGAGGTTACACACTATTACTTTATACCCGCCCAGTCACATTGCATGCACATATAAAGCCCCCATTTACCTGTAATCAACCAATTTTATACCTAAAAATGCCGACAGCAGCCCTTTTAAGGTCTCTAGATGGCCAAGTGTTCTATGATTCACGATTAATATGGCTCACACACCTAGTGGAGGTTACACACTATTACTTTATACCCGCCCAGTCACATTGCATGCACAGATAAAGCCTCCATTTACCTGTAATCAGCCAATTTCATACCTTAAAATGCCGACAGCAGCCCTTTTAAGGGCTCTAGGTGGCCAAATGTTGTTTAGTTCACGGATATTATGGCTCACACACCTAGTGGAGGTTACACACTATTACTTTATACCCGCCCAGTCACATTGCATGCAAAGATAAAGCCTCCATTTACCTGTAATCAGCCAATTTCATACCTTAAAATGCCGACAGCAGCCCTTTTAAGGGCTCTAGGTGGCCAAATGTTGTTTAGTTCACGGATATTATGGCTCATACACCTAGTGGATGTTATACACTATTACTTTATACCCGCTAAGCCACATTGCATGCACAGGTAAAGCCCCCATTTACCTGTAATCAGTCCATTTTATACCTAAAAATGCCGACAGCAGCCCTTTTAAGGGATCTAGATGGCCAAATGTTCTATGGTTCACGATTAATATGGCTCACACACCTAGTGGAGGTTACACACTATTACTTTGTACCCGCCCAGTCACATTGCATGCACAGATAAAGCCTCCATTTACCTGTAATCAGCCAATTTCATACCTAAAAATGCCGACAGCAGCCCTTTTAAGGGCTCTAGGTGGCCAAATGTTGTTTAGTTCACGGATATTATGGCTCACACACCTAGTGGAGGTTACACACTATTACTTTATACCCGCCCAGTCACATTGCATGCACATATAAAGCCCCCATTTACCTGTAATCAACCAATTTTATACCTAAAAATGCCGACAGCAGCCCTTTTAAGGTCTCTAGATGGCCAAGTGTTCTATGATTCACGATTAATATGGCTCACACACCTAGTGGAGGTTACACACTATTACTTTATACCCGCCCAGTCACATTGCATGCACAGATAAAGCCTCCATTTACCTGTAATCAGCCAATTTCATACCTTAAAATGCCGACAGCAGCCCTTTTAAGGGCTCTAGGTGGCCAAATGTTGTTTAGTTCACGGATATTATGGCTCACACACGTAGTGGAGGTTACACACTATTACTTTATACCCGCCCAGTCACATTGCATGCACAGATAAAGCCTCCATTTACCTGTAATCAGCCAATTTCATACCTAAAAATGCCGACAGCAGCCCTTTTAAGGGCTCTAGGTGGCCAAGTGTTCTATGATTCACGATTAATATGGCTCACACACCTAGTGGAGGTTACACACTATTACTTTATACTCGCCCAGTCACATTGCATGCACAGGTAAAGCCCCCATTTACCTGTAATCAGTCCATTTTATACCTAAAAATGCCGACAGCAGCCCTTTTAAGGGCTCTAGATGGCCAAATGTTCTATGGTTCACGATTAATATGGCTCACACACCTAGTGGAGGTTACACACTATTACTTTATACCCGCCCAGTCACATTGCATGCACAGATAAAGCCTCCATTTACCTGTAATCAGCCAATTTCATACCTAAAAATGCCGACATCAGCCCTTTTAAGGGCTCTAGGTGGCCAAATGTTGTTTAGTTCACGGATATTATGGCTCACACACCTAGTGGAGGTTACACACTATTACTTTATACCCGTTAAGCCACATTGCATGCACAGGTAAAGCCCCCATTTACCTGTAATCAGCCAATTTTATACCTGAAATTGCCGACATCAGCCCTTTTAAGGGCTCTAGGTGGCCAAATGTTGTTTAGTTCACGGATATTATGGCTCACACACCTAGTGGAGGTTACACACTATTACTTTATACCCGCCCAGTCACATGGCATGTACAGGTAAAGCCCCCATTTACCTGTAATCAGCCAATTTCATACCTTAAAATGCCGACAGCAGCCCTTTTAAGGGCTCTAGATGGCCAAATATTGTATAGTTCACGAATATTATGGCTCACACACCTAGTGGGGGTTACACACTATTACTTTATACCCGCCCAGTCACATTACATGCACAGGTAAAGCCCCCATTTACCTGTAAATAGTCGATTTTTGCCTTTAATAATGCAGACAGCAGCCCTTTTAAGGGTTCTAGATGGCCAAATGTTGTATGGTTCACGATTAATATGGCTCACACACCTAGTGGGGGTTACACACTATTACTTTGTACCCGCCCAGTCACATTGCATGCACAGGTAAAGCCTCCATTTACCTGTAATCAGCCAATTTTATACCTGAAAATGCCGACATCAGCCCTTTTAAGGGCTCTAGGTGGCCAAATGTTGTTTAGTTCACGTCATAAGATATGGGTAAGAATGAGAAATTTTCTTAAAGGAAGAAGCCAATAATTTCAAATATGTCCACTAAGTAGGAAGCAATATACTTTGTAACTTTTAAACTTCTAAATGCTATTGAAAGATTTTTTTTACATTTTCAGTCAATTTAACAATATGCGTCCATTTGGAGCCGGTATTTGTGAAGTGTGCGGGGCTGCTTCAAAGAATTTGGAGCAGCACATGAAAGCCCATGAGGTAGAAGAGGAGGTTCAATTGATGGATTCCTCTTCGGAGGAGGAATGGGTCCCCCCGAGCCCTTCCCCTCCAAAGAGGAAAATGATTGTTAAGGTGAGGAAAGGGTAATCTTTGTCAATGATTTTTTTTATTCCTCCAAGTTATAAAGAGACTTTTGACGTCTTAAATTCTGATTTTCTCCCCGTTAAACGTCGCCAAAGATGAGAAATGGTCTTAAGAGAGGCACGAAGAATAAATACATCCATGTATCCATCTGTCTCATGTATTGCTTGCTTTCTTGCTCTAGTTGTGGAAGCTTCCCTGTGAGAGGGAGGATTTCCCTGAGGAGGAGGAGGAGGAGGAGGAGGAGGAGGAGGAGGAGGAGGAGGAGCCGGCAATGGCAGAGAAAGAAGAGAGGATGGAGTCCTGCATTGTGGTAGAGAAGGTAGACTTAATAATTTAGTTATTTGATCAAAGCTTGCTTTTTTAACAATAGCTCTATCCCAAGGTTACTTTCGAGGGTGGTCTGATTTGGGTACACACGGTTTAGAACCCATCTGATAGATTGCTAAGTGCTAATATATTTTTCATTTCTATATTTTTCAGGCAACGCGACCTTTTGGGTGGCATTTGCCATTGGAGCGCCCCCAAAGAAAGCGTTGCGGAGGTAGGAGAGAAAGAACAACGTGCCGCCTGTGCAATCGGGATGTCGTGCACCTCCCGCGCCATTTAAGGCAGGTGCACGATTATTCGACGGAAGATGCGCAGGCGGCCACTTCGCAGAAAACAACAAAGGGCAGGAGAAAGACCTGCCCTAAATGCAAGGTTGAGGTGGTCAGGCTGGACCGCCATATGAAGAAGGTCCACAAAGTGACCAAATTTTCAGAAAAGTGAGTTTTTTTTTAATTTTAACAGACTTATGAATAGGAAACTTGTGTGAATTCAATTATGTGTTAACACATTGAGCAAATTAATCAATAAGTCAAAAAAAGCACTTCCTCAATCCAAACCTCTGCTACTCATCCAGGGTGAGGGAGACTCGTGTAACTGATTGGTCCAAGTTGTCTTGTAAGATGATTGACATAAAAATTAAAATAAGTGTTTTTTTTGTCACACACAGAGAAGCTAAACAATTGGTGGAAGACTGTTCCTCAGAGGAGGAAGACCCAGGGACCGATGTGGGAGTAGGGATCCCCTTTGATATTACAGAGGGGAAAACTATGAACCATCGGTTCCTTGGGTGGCAGATGTCCTTGGAGGGCGGTGGTAAAGACATCTCTTGTGCCAAACAGAACATGCTTCAAGTTAGTGATATAAAATATTTTGTTAATACAGGTATAGATTTCGAGACTAGCCCGAAATCGGTAGTTGAATCTCGGCCATTTTTCAAGAATGTTTAATCCTAAAATACATGTTATATCTTTAAAAGACCTGAAAAAAAATTAACTGGTAAACATGTGGCATGAAAGTTAATATGAATAGTTTCCAAATAAAATTAAAACTCGTTTGTATTTTCAGGTGTATGGCATCTGGAAGGGGGTGTCCCCCAACTTTGACATAGAGGACCTGCTTGATAAAAACAAAGTCGGTGCCTGGGTGGAAAAATTTTCTATGGAAAAAGCCCCAGGCACCACCCTTTCCTATTTAGGGTCCTTAAAAAAGTTTTTCAACTTTTTAAAAGTTAGTGAAAGTATGAGCGGGGGGCAGACCGCTTCCATTGACAGGATTTCTATAAGCCTGGAAAATTGGCGGAAATCACTGTCAAAACTGAAGAAACTCCGCAGGACGGAAGTGATGGTAGAGAATGAAAGTAAGTAGAAAATGCTGTAATTAGTTTTTCATCTTTAAAGCCACAACTCTTAAATACTAAAACACATTCTGTACAACTTATTTTATACATATAATGTTTAGATGTGTACTGTTTTCTTGTCTTGTAAGACTACGAATTTCTCTTCCATTGTAACGCAATGTATAACATATTTTTCACAGAGAATCAACTTACCCCAGATGATGTGGTGCTGCTGGACAGCTCCGCCATGTCTCTGGCAGCACAGAGAGTCCTGGATGGGGAGGATGAGGTAACAAGGGAGGGGTTCCTGCTGGCCAGGAACTACCTCATTACCCAGATCCTCCTCAACACTGGCAACAGAAACTCTGCTGTCAGAGGCATGGATGTCGGTGGTGTAGAGGTGGCCCCCGAAATCAAGGTCGGGGAGGAGACCTTTCGAGCAATCACAGTAAGTATGGAATTTAATTAATTTAACACTTTAATAATTGGTGAAGTATCAGTGTAATAAATGTTACTTTAACTGAAATTTGAAACTTAAGTTACCAAGTCAATAATACTTCCCATTTTAGTAAAAAATGAAGAGGGTTAGAGACTACCATAGATAGGAATCATTGTAAGGGAACTCATAAGTTTATTAGTGCAGGATTTTCACGATCTAAATATAAAGAATGCTGTATTTTTTATTATTCTTTTTTCTTTCTTTCAGGTTACCCAGCACAAAACATCTTCTCAGGGGGCGGCGACCCTCAATCTCACCAGCAAACTTTACAACAGGCTGGTGAGATACATCAAGAATATACGGGGGGAGTCGCCCTACCCAAATGTCTTCTTAACTGCGGATGGCAACCGCTTAACGGCGAGTGCGTTGTCATCCGCAACCAACAGCTATGGGAAGGTGGTCCACAAAAAGGTCACAGCCAACAGGACCAGAAAGCTGGCCTGCACTGCTGTAAGTATTAGACTTTTAGGTGTTAGTTATCTATAAATTGATTGCTAGATAGATTGATTGGTGGTTTACAAAGAGCTATATGGTGTTTTAAACCCAAGAGAAGTCACGGCCACATTAACATAAACAATATGATTCTTGATTTATTCATATTTAAATCGAGTTAACCGCTAATTGATCTGCAACTTTTATGTTCATAGATGTACAATGACCATCCAGAGCTGGAGAGGCAGACGGCCAATACGATGTGTCATTCGGTCCGGACGGCCCAGACTTACTACCAGATGAGGCGGAACCAGGTAAAGCAACTTAACTTAAGACCAATCAAAGACCAATGAAATTAAAGTTTAATCCATTACTTTAGTTAAGATGTAAAATTTTAAAGGATTACTTACCATACTTTAAATATTGTCTTTCAGGAAGAATCGGCACACGTGACCAGCCGAATTATGAAAAGTGTGCGGCACACCAGCGCAGCCGCCGGTTCCAAGGAGCAACTGCAACTGGAACAGAACCAGGAGTTCGGGAGAGCACGGCGGGCATTTAGTGAAGAGGAGAGAGCAGCGCTATTCGAACTGGCAAAGAGCCACATTGAAAACAGAAAAACCTCCCCGGCCGAGCTCTCCGAGCTCCTAAAAAAAACCGAACAGGGGAAGCACCTCCTCAAAATTAAAACTCTTAAACAACTGGTGGATCGAGTGAGGTGCTTCTACCGAAAGTAGGTAGATTAATTGATTGATTGATTGGTGTTTTACGCCGCGCTCAAGATTTTAACTTTGTCAAAATATCATTTTACAGGGGTCTGCATAGGGGGTCGTGAAATGACCATGCTGGTCAAATGACTTGTCATGGCCCATTTGCAGACCCCATCAATGTTTTAATTTTTATAACTGGGGTCTGCATAGGGGGTCGTGAAATGACCATGCTGGTCAAATGACTTGTCATGGCCCATTTGCAGACCCCATCAATGTTTAATTGTTTTAACTGGGGTCTGCATAGGGGGTCGTGAAATGACCATGCTGGTCAAATGACTTGTCATGGCCCATTTGCAGACCCCATCAATGTTTTATTTTTTATAACTGGGGTCTGCATAGGGGGTCGTGAAATGACCATGCTGGTCAAATGACTTGTCATGGCCCATTTGCAGACCCCATCAATGTTTAATTGTTTTAACTGGGGTCTGCATAGGGGGTCGTGAAATGACCATGCTGGTCAAATGACTTGTCATGGCCCATTTGCAGACCCCATCAATGTTTTAATTTTTTTAACTGGGGTCTGCATAGGGGGTCGTGAAATGACCATGCTGGTCAAATGACTTGTCATGGCCCATTTGCAGACCCCTTCAATTATAAATAAATGCATTTTTTTAATTAAAAATTTGTAAAATGTCAATTTACAGGGGTCTGCATAGGGGGTCGTGAAATGACCATGCTGGTCAAATGACTTGTCATGGCCCATTTGCAGACCCCATCAATGTTTTAATTGTTTTAACTGGGGTCTGCATAGGGGGTCGTGAAATGACCATGCTGGTCAAATGACTTGTCATGGCCCATTTGCAGACCCCTTCAATTATAAATAAATGCATTTTTTTAATTAAAAATTTGTAAAATGTCAATTTACAGGGGTCTGCATAGGGGGCCGTGAAATGACCATGCTGGTCAAATGACTTGTCATGGCCCATTTGCAGACCCCATCAATGTTTTAATTTTTTTAACTGGGGTCTGCATAGGGGGTCGTGAAATGACCATGCTGGTCAAATGACTTGTCATGGCCCATTTGCAGACCCCTTCAATTATAAATAAATGCATTTTTTTAATTAAAAATTTGTAAAATGTCAATTTACAGGGGTCTGCATAGGGGGTCGTGAAATGACCATGCTGGTCAAATGACTTGTCATGGCCCATTTGCAGACCCCATCAATGTTTTAATTGTTTTAACTGGGGTCTGCATAGGGGGTCGTGAAATGACCATGCTGGTCAAATGACTTGTCATGGCCCATTTGCAGACCCCTTCAATTATAAATAAATGCATTTTTTTAATTAAAAATTTGTAAAATGTCAATTTACAGGGGTCTGCATAGGGGGTCGTGAAATGACCATGCTGGTCAAATGACTTGTCATGGCCCATTTGCAGACCCCATGATTGTTTTAATTTTTATAACTGGGGTCTGCATAGGGGGTCGTGAAATGACCATGCTGGTCAAATGACTTGTCATGGCCCATTTGCAGACCCCTTCAATTATAAATAAATGCATTTTTTTAATTTAAAATTTGTAAAATGTCAATTACAGGGGTCTGCATAGGGGGTCGTGAAATGACCATGCTGGTCAAATGACTTGTCATGGCCCATTTGCAGACCCCATCAATGTTTTAATTGTTTTAACTGGGGTCTGCATAGGGGGTCGTGAAATGACCATGCTGGTCAAATGACTTGTCATGGCCCATTTGCAGACCCCTTCAATTATAAATAAATGCATTTTTTTAATTAAAAATTTGTAAAATGTCAATTTACAGGGGTCTGCATAGGGGGCCGTGAAATGACCATGCTGGTCAAATGACTTGTCATGGCCCATTTGCAGACCCCATCAATGTTTTAATTTTTAACTGGGGTCTGCATAGGGGGTCGTGAAATGACCATGCTGGTCAAATGACTTGTCATGGCCCATTTGCAGACCCCTTCAATTATAAATAAATGCATTTTTTTAATTAAAAATTTGTAAAATGTCAATTTACAGGGGTCTGCATAGGGGGTCGTGAAATGACCATGCTGGTCAAATGACTTGTCATGGCCCATTTGCAGACCCCATCACTGTTTTAATTGTTTTAACTGGGGTCTGCATAGGGGGTCGTGAAATGACCATGCTGGTCAAATGACTTGTCATGGCCCATTTGCAGACCCCTTCAATTATAAATAAATGCATTTTTTTAATTAAAAATTTGTAAAATGTTAATTTACAGGGGTCTGCATAGGGGGTCGTGAAATGACCATGCTGGTCAAATGACTTGTCATGGCCCATTTGCAGACCCCATGATTGTTTTAATTTTTATAACTGGGGTCTGCATAGGGGGTCGTGAAATGACCATGCTGGTCAAATGACTTGTCATGGCCCATTTGCAGACCCCTTCAATTATAAATAAATGCATTTTTTTAATTTAAAATTTGTAAAATGTCAATTACAGGGGTCTGCATAGGGGGTCGTGAAATGACCATGCTGGTCAAATTACTTGTCATGGCCCATTTGCAGACCCCATGATTGTTTTAATTTTTATAACTGGGGTCTGCATAGGGGGTCGTGAAATGACCATGCTGGTCAAATGACTTGTCATGGCCCATTTGCAGACCCCATCAATGTTTTAATTTTTTTAACTGGGGTCTGCATAGGGGTCGTGAAATGACCATGCTGGTCAAATGACTTGTCATGGCCCATTTGCAGACCTTCAATTATTAATAAATGTATTTTTTTAAATTCAAAATGTTTAAAAATGTAAATTTACAGGGGTCTGCATAGGGGGTCGTGAAATGACCATGCTGGTCAAATGACTTGTCATGGCCCATTTGCAGACCCCATCAATGTTTTAATTTTTTAACTGGGGTCTGCATAGGGGGTCGTGAAATGACCATGCTGGTCAAATGACTTGCCATGGCCCATTTGCAGACCTTCAATTATTAATAAATGTATTTTTTTAAATTCAAAATGTTTAAAAATGTAAATTTACAGGGGTCTGCATAGGGGGTCGTGAAATGACCATGCTGGTCAAATGACTTGTCATGGCCCATTTGCAGACCCCATCAATGTTTTAATTTTTAACTGGGGTCTGCATAGGGGGTCGTGAAATGACCATGCTGGTCAAATGACTTGTCATGGCCCATTTGCAGACCCCTTCAATTATAAATAAATGCATTTTTTTAATTAAAAATTTGTAAAATGTCAATTTACAGGGGTCTGCATAGGGGGTCGTGAAATGACCATGCTGGTCAAATGACTTGTCATGGCCCATTTGCAGACCCCATCACTGTTTTAATTGTTTTAACTGGGGTCTGCATAGGGGGTCGTGAAATGACCATGCTGGTCAAATGACTTGTCATGGCCCATTTGCAGACCCCTTCAATTATAAATAAATGCATTTTTTTAATTAAAAATTTGTAAAATGTTAATTTACAGGGGTCTGCATAGGGGGTCGTGAAATGACCATGCTGGTCAAATGACTTGTCATGGCCCATTTGCAGACCCCATGATTGTTTTAATTTTTATAACTGGGGTCTGCATAGGGGGTCGTGAAATGACCATGCTGGTCAAATGACTTGTCATGGCCCATTTGCAGACCCCTTCAATTATAAATAAATGCATTTTTTTAATTTAAAATTTGTAAAATGTCAATTACAGGGGTCTGCATAGGGGGTCGTGAAATGACCATGCTGGTCAAATTACTTGTCATGGCCCATTTGCAGACCCCATGATTGTTTTAATTTTTATAACTGGGGTCTGCATAGGGGGTCGTGAAATGACCATGCTGGTCAAATGACTTGTCATGGCCCATTTGCAGACCCCATCAATGTTTTAATTTTTTTAACTGGGGTCTGCATAGGGGTCGTGAAATGACCATGCTGGTCAAATGACTTGTCATGGCCCATTTGCAGACCTTCAATTATTAATAAATGTATTTTTTTAAATTCAAAATGTTTAAAAATGTAAATTTACAGGGGTCTGCATAGGGGGTCGTGAAATGACCATGCTGGTCAAATGACTTGTCATGGCCCATTTGCAGACCCCATCAATGTTTTAATTTTTTAACTGGGGTCTGCATAGGGGGTCGTGAAATGACCATGCTGGTCAAATGACTTGCCATGGCCCATTTGCAGACCCCATCAATGTTTTAATTTTTATAACTGGGGTCTGCATAGGGGGTCGTGAAATGACCATGCTGGTCAAATGACTTGTCATGGCCCATTTGCAGACCCCATCAATGTTTAATTGTTTTAACTGGGGTCTGCATAGGGGGTCGTGAAATGACCATGCTGTTCAAATGACTTGCCATGGCCCATTTGCAGACCCCATCAATGTTTTAATTTTTATAACAGGGGTCTGCATAGGGGGTCGTGAAATGACCATGCTGGTCAAATGACTTGTCATGGCCCATTTGCAGACCCCATCAATGTTTTAATTTTTTTAACTGGGGTCTGCATAGGGGGTCGTGAAATGACCATGCTGGTCAAATGACTTGTCATGGCCCATTTGCAGACCCTTCAATTATTAATAAATGTATTTTTTTTAATTCAATGTGTTTAAAAATGTAAATTTACAGGGGTCTGCATAGGGGGTCGTGAAATGACCATGCTGGTCAAATGACTTGTCATGGCCCATTTGCAGACCCCATCAATGTTTGAATTGAATTATCTAAAAAATAAAAATATTTTTTATTCTTTAAATCATGTCTTTGTCTATTTTAAAATGCGTAAACAACAATTAAGCCATTGTCAAACTTCTAATTCGAGGTGGAGGAACACGCTGGTTTACATGAAAATATGCTGCGGTGCCCCATTAAGCCCCTACTGATCATTATGTTAACGCTCTTATAGATTTTGTATTAGCCGCATTCTGTTAGGCCTTTGCTGTGTCAAATATCATTTCATTTGGTCAAATAGTTTTCGAATGTAATAAATATAAAGATAATTAAACTCAATATTTTAAGCATCATATGGAAAATATGGCTTATATTGAATACCGTCAAAGTACAAAGCATTTTTAAGCAAAATAGATTCAATATTAACCGATCAGCTTTGTCGAATGAAGACAAAGTTTCGACATCCTTGTTGCATTGCAGAATAGCAGAAGTTTCTCTAAACATGCAGTTTAAAAATAAAAAATTCTG
The DNA here is from genome assembly GCA_963971465.1 of Lepidochitona cinerea. Lineage (NCBI taxonomy): Eukaryota > Metazoa > Mollusca > Polyplacophora > Chitonida > Tonicellidae > Lepidochitona > Lepidochitona cinerea. The sequence continues at coordinate 53,364 of CAXASE010000050.1, forward strand.
AATCAACTATACTACTTATAACCTCATAAGATATGGGTAAGAATGAAAGATTTTCTTAAAGAAAGAAGCCAATAATTTGAAATATCTCCACTAAGTAGGAAGTAATAAAATTTAGTATTAATCGCAATCACTTAGGTCATCACTGTGCAAAAGATCTTTTGGATGGGCTCAATAATGTTTGATAAATTGACAATTTTGTTCGATTAAGGGCACGCGTGCTTTTTTCATCTATCTGTAGATATATCGGACCCCATAAATTTCCTAGGAAGTAATATAATTTTGTATTAACCGCAATCACTTAGGTCATCACTGTGCCAAAGATCTTTTGGATGGGCTCAATAATGTTTGATAAATTAATAATTTTGTTTGCTTTAGGGCACGCGTGCTTTTTTCATCTATCTGTAGATATATCGGACCCCATAGATTTCCTAGGAAGTAATATAATTTTGTACTAACCGCAATTGCTTAGGTCATCACTGTGCCAAATATCATTTCATATGGTCAAATAGCTTTCAATCTATTCGAAATTTGGATTTCGCTACTGTTTTAATATATATAAGACTGATATTGTGACTTAAGCCAGGTGGATTAGTCTAATCCTTCTATTCAGTCAAGTGAAATTGATATATCATGAAGTATATACCATTACCTAATATTTCAAATAAGAACTACTTCTAACCCTTCATATTTGATACATTTCTGATACTTGTTTTTGTTCTTTGGACACCGTAACTTAAGTAAATAAATTAAGTTACGACATCCATCTGTATATCTTTTAGCAGATAAAGCTCTATTTATTGAAGGGTTAGAAACCAATACTGGCCATAAAGTTTCCTGGGGTTCAGTTTTAATAGAAACTACCCAAAAAATAAATATAAAGATAATTAAACTCAATATTTTAAGCATCATATGGAAAATATGGCTTATATTGAATACCGTCAAAGTACAAAGCATTTTTAAGCAAAATATATTCAATATTAACCGATCAGCTTTGTCGAATGAAAACAAAGTTTCGACATCCTTGTCGCATTGCAGAATAGCAGAAGTTTCTCTAAACATGCAGTTTAAAAATAAAAAATTCTGAATCAACTATACTACTTATAACCTCATAAGATATGGGTAAGAATGAAAGATTTTCTTAAAGAAAGAAGCCAATAATTTAAAATATCTCCACTAAGTAGGAAGTAATAAAATTTAGTATTAACCGCAATCACTTAGGTCATCACTGTGCAAAAGATCTTTTGGATGGGCTCAATAATGTTTGATAAATTGACAATTTTGTTCGATTAAGGGCACGCGTGCTTTTTTCATCTATCTGTAGATATATCGGACCCCATAGATTTCCTAGGAAGTAATATAATTTTGTATTAACCGCAATCACTTAGGTCATCACTGTGCCAAAGATCTTTTGGATGGGCTCAATAATGTTTGATAAATTATTAATTTTGTTTGCTTTAGGGCACGCGTGCTTTTTTCATCTATCTGTAGATATATCGGACCCCATAGATTTCCTAGGAAGTAATATAATTTTGTACTAACCGCAATCACTTAGGTCATCACTGTGCCAAATATCATTTCATATCGTCAAATAGCTTTCAATCTATTCGAAATTTGGATTTTGCTACTGTTTTAATATATATAAGACTGATATTGTGACTTAAACCAGGTGGATTCGTCTAATCCTTCTATTCAGTTAAGTGAAATTGATATATCATGAAGTATATACCATTACCTAATATTTCAAATAAGAACTACTTCTAACCCTTCATATTTGATACATTTCTGATACTTGTTTTTGTTCTTTGGACACCGTAACTTAAGTAAATAAGTTAAGTTACGACATCCATCTGTATATCTTTTAGCAGATAAAGCTCTATTTATTGAAGGGTTAGAAACCAATACTGGCTATAAAGTTTCCTGGGGTTCAGTTTTAATAGAAACTACCCAAAAAATAAATATAAAGATACTTAAACTCAATATTTTAAGCATCATATGGAAAATATGGCTTATATTGAATACCGTCAAAGTACAAAGCATTTTTAAGCAAAATAGATTTAATATTAACCGATCAGCTTTGTCGGATGAAAACAAAGTTTCGACATCCTTGTCGCATTGCAGAATAGCAGAAGTTTCTCTAAACATGCAGTTTAAAAATAAAAAATTCTGAATCAACTATACTACTTATAACCTCATAAGATATGGGTAAGAATGAAAGATTTTCTTAAAGAAAGAAGCCAATAATTTGAAATATCTCCACTAAGTAGGAAGTAATAAAATTTAGTATTAACCGCAATCACTTAGGTCATCACTGTGCAAAAGATCTTTTGGATGGGCTCAACAATTTTGTTCGATTAAGGGCACGCGTGCTTTTTTCATCTATCTGTAGATTTATCGGACCCCATAGATTTCCTAGGAAGTAATATAATTTTGTACTAACCGCAATCACTTAGGTCATCACTGTGCCAAATATCATTTCATATGGTCAAATAGATTTCAATCTATTCGAAATTTGGATTTTGCTACTGTTTTAATATATATAAGACTGATATTGTGACTTAAACCAGGTGGATTAGTCTAATCCTTCTATTCAGTCAAGTGAAATAGATATATCATGAAGTATATACCATTACCTAATATTTCAAATAAGAACTACTTCTAACCCTTCATATTTGATACATTTCTGATACTTGTTTTTGTTCTTTGGACACCGTAACTTAAGTAAAGAAGTTAAGTTACGACATCCATCTGTATATCTTTTAGCAGATAAAGCTCTATTTATTGAAGGGTTAGAAACCAATACTGGCTATAAAGTTTCCTGGGGTTCAGTTTTAATAGAAACTACCCAAAAAATAAATATAAAGATAATTAAACTCAATATTTTAAGCATCATATGGAAAATATGGCTTATATTGAATACCGTCGAAGTACAAAGCATTTTTAAGCAAAATAGATTTAATATTAACCGATCAGCTTTGTCGGATGAAAACAAAGTTTCGACATCCTTGTCGCATTGCAGAATAGCAGAAGTTTCTCTAAACATGCAGTTTAAAAATAAAAAATTCTGAATCAACTATACTACTTATAACCTCATAAGATATGGGTAAGAATGAAAGATTTTCTTAAAGAAAGAAGCCAATAATTTGAAATATCTCCACTAAGTAGGAAGTAATAAAATTTAGTATTAACCGCAATCACTTAGGTCATCACTGTGCAAAAGATCTTTTGGATGGGCTCAATAATGTTTGAGAAATTGACAATTTTGTTCGATTAAGGGCACGCGTGCTTTTTTCATCTATCTGTAGATATATCGGACCCCATAGATTTCCTAGGAAGTAATATAATTTTGTACTAACCGCAATCACTTAGGTCATCACTGTGCCAAATATCATTTCATATGGTCAAATAGCTTTCAATCTATTCGAAATTTGGATTTTGCTACTGTTTTTATATATATAAGACTGATATTGTGACTTAAACCAGGTGGATTAGTCTAATCCTTCTATTCAGTCAAGTGAAATTGATATATCATGAAGTATATACCATTACCTAATATTTCAAATAAGAACTACTTCTAACCCTTCATATTTGATACATTTCTGATACTTGTTTTTGTTCTTTGGACACCGTAACTTAAGTAAATAAGTTAAGTTACGACATCCATCTGTATATCTTTTAGCAGATAAAGCTCTATTTATTGAAGGGTTAGAAACCAATACTGGCCATAAAGTTTCCGGGGGTTCAGTTTTAATAGAAACTACCCAAAAAATAAATATAAAGATAATTAAACTCAATATTTTAAGCATCATATGGAAAAAAAGGCTTATATTGAATACCGTCAAAGTACAAAGCATTTTTAAGCAAAATAGATTTAATATTAACCGATCAGCTTTGTCGGATGAAAACAAAGTTTCGACATCCTTGTCGCATTGCAGAATAGCAGAAGTTTCTCTAAACATGCAGTTTAAAAATAAAAAATTCTGAATCAACTATACTACTTATAACCTCATAAGATATGGGTAAGAATGAAAGATTTTCTTAAAGAAAGAAGCCAATAATTTGAAATATCTCCACTAAGTAGGAAGTAATAAAATTTAGTATTAACCGCAATCACTTAGGTCATCACTGTGCAAAAGATCTTTAGGATAGGCTCAATAATGTTTGATAAATTGACAATTTTGTTCGATTAAGGGCACGCGTGCTTTTTTCATCTATCTGTAGATATATCGGACCCCATAGATTTCCTAGGAAGTAATATAATTTTGTACTAACCGCAATCACTTAGGTCATCACTGTGCCAAATATAATTTCATATGGTCAAATAGCTTTCAATCTATTCGAAATTTGGATTTTGCTACTGTTTTAATATATATAAGACTGATATTGTGACTTAAACCAGGTGGATTAGTCTAATCCTTCTATTCAGTTAAGTGAAATTGATATATCATGAAGTATATACCATTACCTAATATTTCAAATAAGAAATACTTCTAACCCTTCATATTTGATACATTTCTGATACTTGTTTTTGTTCTTTGGACACCGTAACTTAAGTAAATAAGTTAAGTTACGACATCCATCTGTATATCTTTTAGCAGATAAAGCTCTATTTATTGAAGGGTTAGAAACCAATACTGGCCATAAAGTTTCCTGGGGTTCAGTTTTAATAGAAACTACCCAAAAAATAAATATAAAGATAATTAAACTCAATATTTTAAGCATCATATGGAAAATATGGCTTATATTGAATACCGTCGAAGTACAAAGCATTTTTAAGCAAAATAGATTTAATATTAACCGATCAGCTTTGTCGGATGAAAACAAAGTTTCGACATCCTTGTCGCATTGCAGAATAGCAGAAGTTTCTCTAAACATGCAGTTTAAAAATAAAAAATTCTGAATCAACTATACTACTTATAACCTCATAAGATATGGGTAAGAATGAAAGATTTTCTTAAAGAAAGAAGCCAATAATTTGAAATATCTCCACTAAGTAGGAAGTAATAAAATTTAGTATTAACCGCAATCACTTAGGTCATCACTGTGCAAAAGATCTTTTGGATGGGCTCAATAATGTTTGAGAAATTGACAATTTTGTTCGATTAAGGGCACGCGTGCTTTTTTCATCTATCTGTAGATATATCGGACCCCATAGATTTCCTAGGAAGTAATATAATTTTGTACTAACCGCAATCACTTAGGTCATCACTGTGCCAAATATCATTTCATATGGTCAAATAGCTTTCAATCTATTCGAAATTTGGATTTTGCTACTGTTTTTATATATATAAGACTGATATTGTGACTTAAACCAGGTGGATTAGTCTAATCCTTCTATTCAGTCAAGTGAAATTGATATATCATGAAGTATATACCATTACCTAATATTTCAAATAAGAACTACTTCTAACCCTTCATATTTGATACATTTCTGATACTTGTTTTTGTTCTTTGGACACCGTAACTTAAGTAAATAAGTTAAGTTACGACATCCATCTGTATATCTTTTAGCAGATAAAGCTCTATTTATTGAAGGGTTAGAAACCAATACTGGCCATAAAGTTTCCGGGGGTTCAGTTTTAATAGAAACTACCCAAAAAATAAATATAAAGATAATTAAACTCAATATTTTAAGCATCATATGGAAAAAAAGGCTTATATTGAATACCGTCAAAGTACAAAGCATTTTTAAGCAAAATAGATTTAATATTAACCGATCAGCTTTGTCGGATGAAAACAAAGTTTCGACATCCTTGTCGCATTGCAGAATAGCAGAAGTTTCTCTAAACATGCAGTTTAAAAATAAAAAATTCTGAATCAACTATACTACTTATAACCTCATAAGATATGGGTAAGAATGAAAGATTTTCTTAAAGAAAGAAGCCAATAATTTGAAATATCTCCACTAAGTAGGAAGTAATAAAATTTAGTATTAACCGCAATCACTTAGGTCATCACTGTGCAAAAGATCTTTAGGATAGGCTCAATAATGTTTGATAAATTGACAATTTTGTTCGATTAAGGGCACGCGTGCTTTTTTCATCTATCTGTAGATATATCGGACCCCATAGATTTCCTAGGAAGTAATATAATTTTGTACTAACCGCAATCACTTAGGTCATCACTGTGCCAAATATAATTTCATATGGTCAAATAGCTTTCAATCTATTCGAAATTTGGATTTTGCTACTGTTTTAATATATATAAGACTGATATTGTGACTTAAACCAGGTGGATTAGTCTAATCCTTCTATTCAGTTAAGTGAAATTGATATATCATGAAGTATATACCATTACCTAATATTTCAAATAAGAAATACTTCTAACCCTTCATATTTGATACATTTCTGATACTTGTTTTTGTTCTTTGGACACCGTAACTTAAGTAAATAAGTTAAGTTACGACATCCATCTGTATATCTTTTAGCAGATAAAGCTCTATTTATTGAAGGGTTAGAAACCAATACTGGCCATAAAGTTTCCTGGGGTTCAGTTTTAATAGAAACTACCCAAAAAATAAATATAAAGATAATTAAACTCAATATTTTAAGCATCATATGGAAAATATGGCTTATATTGAATACCGTCAAAGTACAAAGCATTTTTAAGCAAAATAGATTTAATATTAACCGATCAGCTTTGTCGGATGAAAACAAAGTTTCGACATCCTTGTCGCATTGCAGAATAGCAGAAGTTTCTCTAAACATGCAGTTTAAAAATAAAAAATTCTGAATCAACTATACTACTTATAACCTCATAAGATATGGGTAAGAATGAAAGATTTTCTTAAAGAAAGAAGCCAATAATTTGAAATATCTCCACTAAGTAGGAAGTAATAAAATTTAGTATTAACCGCAATCACTTAGGTCATCACTGTGCAAAAGATCTTTTGGATGGGCTCAATAATGTTTGAGAAATTGACAATTTTGTTCGATTAAGGGCACGCGTGCTTTTTTCATCTATCTGTAGATATATCGGACCCCATAGATTTCCTAGGAAGTAATATAATTTTGTACTAACCGCAATCACTTAGGTCATCACTGTGCCAAATATCATTTCATATGGTCAAATAGCTTTCAATCTATTCGAAATTTGGATTTTGCTACTGTTTTTATATATATAAGACTGATATTGTGACTTAAACCAGGTGGATTAGTCTAATCCTTCTATTCAGTCAAGTGAAATTGATATATCATGAAGTATATACCATTACCTAATATTTCAAATAAGAACTACTTCTAACCCTTCATATTTGATACATTTCTGATACTTGTTTTTGTTCTTTGGACACCGTAACTTAAGTAAATAAGTTAAGTTACGACATCCATCTGTATATCTTTTAGCAGATAAAGCTCTATTTATTGAAGGGTTAGAAACCAATACTGGCCATAAAGTTTCCGGGGGTTCAGTTTTAATAGAAACTACCCAAAAAATAAATATAAAGATAATTAAACTCAATATTTTAAGCATCATATGGAAAAAAAGGCTTATATTGAATACCGTCAAAGTACAAAGCATTTTTAAGCAAAATAGATTTAATATTAACCGATCAGCTTTGTCGGATGAAAACAAAGTTTCGACATCCTTGTCGCATTGCAGAATAGCAGAAGTTTCTCTAAACATGCAGTTTAAAAATAAAAAATTCTGAATCAACTATACTACTTATAACCTCATAAGATATGGGTAAGAATGAAAGATTTTCTTAAAGAAAGAAGCCAATAATTTGAAATATCTCCACTAAGTAGGAAGTAATAAAATTTAGTATTAACCGCAATCACTTAGGTCATCACTGTGCAAAAGATCTTTAGGATAGGCTCAATAATGTTTGATAAATTGACAATTTTGTTCGATTAAGGGCACGCGTGCTTTTTTCATCTATCTGTAGATATATCGGACCCCATAGATTTCCTAGGAAGTAATATAATTTTGTACTAACCGCAATCACTTAGGTCATCACTGTGCCAAATATAATTTCATATGGTCAAATAGCTTTCAATCTATTCGAAATTTGGATTTTGCTACTGTTTTAATATATATAAGACTGATATTGTGACTTAAACCAGGTGGATTAGTCTAATCCTTCTATTCAGTTAAGTGAAATTGATATATCATGAAGTATATACCATTACCTAATATTTCAAATAAGAAATACTTCTAACCCTTCATATTTGATACATTTCTGATACTTGTTTTTGTTCTTTGGACACCGTAACTTAAGTAAATAAGTTAAGTTACGACATCCATCTGTATATCTTTTAGCAGATAAAGCTCTATTTATTGAAGGGTTAGAAACCAATACTGGCCATAAAGTTTCCTGGGGTTCAGTTTTAATAGAAACTACCCAAAAAATAAATATAAAGATAATTAAACTCAATATTTTAAGCATCATATGGAAAATATGGCTTATATTGAATACCGTCAAAGTACAAAGCATTTTTAAGCAAAATAGATTTAATATTAACCGATCAGCTTTGTCGGATGAAAACAAAGTTTCGACATCCTTGTCGCATTGCAGAATAGCAGAAGTTTCTCTAAACATGCACTTTAAAAATAAAAAATTCTGAATCAACTATACTACTTATAACCTCATAAGATATGGGTAAGAATGAAAGATTTTCTTAAAGAAAGAAGCCAATAATTTGAAATATCTCCACTAAGTAGGAAGTAATAAAATTTAGTATTAACCGCAATCACTTAGGTCATCACTGTGCAAAAGATCTTTTGGATGGGCTCAATAATGTTTGAGAAATTGACAATTTTGTTCGATTAAGGGCACGCGTGCTTTTTTCATCTATCTGTAGATATATCGGACCCCATAGATTTCCTAGGAAGTAATATAATTTTGTACTAACCGCAATCACTTAGGTCATCACTGTGCCAAATATCATTTCATATGGTCAAATAGCTTTCAATCTATTCGAAATTTGGATTTTGCTACTGTTTTTATATATATAAGACTGATATTGTGACTTAAACCAGGTGGATTAGTCTAATCCTTCTATTCAGTCAAGTGAAATTGATATATCATGAAGTATATACCATTACCTAATATTTCAAATAAGAACTACTTCTAACCCTTCATATTTGATACATTTCTGATACTTGTTTTTGTTCTTTGGACACCGTAACTTAAGTAAATAAGTTAAGTTACGACATCCATCTGTATATCTTTTAGCAGATAAAGCTCTATTTATTGAAGGGTTAGAAACCAATACTGGCCATAAAGTTTCCGGGGGTTCAGTTTTAATAGAAACTACCCAAAAAATAAATATAAAGATAATTAAACTCAATATTTTAAGCATCATATGGAAAAAAAGGCTTATATTGAATACCGTCAAAGTACAAAGCATTTTTAAGCAAAATAGATTTAATATTAACCGATCAGCTTTGTCGGATGAAAACAAAGTTTCGACATCCTTGTCGCATTGCAGAATAGCAGAAGTTTCTCTAAACATGCAGTTTAAAAATAAAAAATTCTGAATCAACTATACTACTTATAACCTCATAAGATATGGGTAAGAATGAAAGATTTTCTTAAAGAAAGAAGCCAATAATTTGAAATATCTCCACTAAGTAGGAAGTAATAAAATTTAGTATTAACTGCAATCACTTAGGTCATCACTGTGCAAAAGATCTTTAGGATAGGCTCAATAATGTTTGATAAATTGACAATTTTGTTCGATTAAGGGCACGCGTGCTTTTTTCATCTATCTGTAGATATATCGGACCCCATAGATTTCCTAGGAAGTAATATAATTTTGTACTAACCGCAATCACTTAGGTCATCACTGTGCCAAATATAATTTCATATGGTCAAATAGCTTTCAATCTATTCGAAATTTGGATTTTGCTACTGTTTTAATATATATAAGACTGATATTGTGACTTAAACCAGGTGGATTAGTCTAATCCTTCTATTCAGTTAAGTGAAATTGATATATCATGAAGTATATACCATTACCTAATATTTCAAATAAGAAATACTTCTAACCCTTCATATTTGATACATTTCTGATACTTGTTTTTGTTCTTTGGACACCGTAACTTAAGTAAATAAGTTAAGTTACGACATCCATCTGTATATCTTTTAGCAGATAAAGCTCTATTTATTGAAGGGTTAGAAACCAATACTGGCCATAAAGTTTCCTGGGGTTCAGTTTTAATAGAAACTACCCAAAAAATAAATATAAAGATAATTAAACTCAATATTTTAAGCATCATATGGAAAATATGGCTTATATTGAATACCGTCAAAGTACAAAGCATTTTTAAGCAAAATAGATTTAATATTAACCGATCAGCTTTGTCGGATGAAAACAAAGTTTCGACATCCTTGTCGCATTGCAGAATAGCAGAAGTTTCTCTAAACATGCAGTTTAAAAATAAAAAATTCTGAATCAACTATACTACTTATAACCTCATAAGATATGGGTAAGAATGAAAGATTTTCTTAAAGAAAGAAGCCAATAATTTGAAATATCTCCACTAAGTAGGAAGTAATAAAATTTAGTATTAACCGCAATCACTTAGGTCATCACTGTGCAAAAGATCTTTTGGATGGGCTCAATAATGTTTGAGAAATTGACAATTTTGTTCGATTAAGGGCACGCGTGCTTTTTTCATCTATCTGTAGATATATCGGACCCCATAGATTTCCTAGGAAGTAATATAATTTTGTACTAACCGCAATCACTTAGGTCATCACTGTGCCAAATATCATTTCATATGGTCAAATAGCTTTCAATCTATTCGAAATTTGGATTTTGCTACTGTTTTTATATATATAAGACTGATATTGTGACTTAAACCAGGTGGATTAGTCTAATCCTTCTATTCAGTCAAGTGAAATTGATATATCATGAAGTATATACCATTACCTAATATTTCAAATAAGAACTACTTCTAACCCTTCATATTTGATACATTTCTGATACTTGTTTTTGTTCTTTGGACACCGTAACTTAAGTAAATAAGTTAAGTTACGACATCCATCTGTATATCTTTTAGCAGATAAAGCTCTATTTATTGAAGGGTTAGAAACCAATACTGGCCATAAAGTTTCCGGGGGTTCAGTTTTAATAGAAACTACCCAAAAAATAAATATAAAGATAATTAAACTCAATATTTTAAGCATCATATGGAAAAAAAGGCTTATATTGAATACCGTCAAAGTACAAAGCATTTTTAAGCAAAATAGATTTAATATTAACCGATCAGCTTTGTCGGATGAAAACAAAGTTTCGACATCCTTGTCGCATTGCAGAATAGCAGAAGTTTCTCTAAACATGCAGTTTAAAAATAAAAAATTCTGAATCAACTATACTACTTATAACCTCATAAGATATGGGTAAGAATGAAAGATTTTCTTAAAGAAAGAAGCCAATAATTTGAAATATCTCCACTAAGTAGGAAGTAATAAAATTTAGTATTAACCGCAATCACTTAGGTCATCACTGTGCAAAAGATCTTTAGGATAGGCTCAATAATGTTTGATAAATTGACAATTTTGTTCGATTAAGGGCACGCGTGCTTTTTTCATCTATCTGTAGATATATCGGACCCCATAGATTTCCTAGGAAGTAATATAATTTTGTACTAACCGCAATCACTTAGGTCATCACTGTGCCAAATATAATTTCATATGGTCAAATAGCTTTCAATCTATTCGAAATTTGGATTTTGCTACTGTTTTAATATATATAAGACTGATATTGTGACTTAAACCAGGTGGATTAGTCTAATCCTTCTATTCAGTTAAGTGAAATTGATATATCATGAAGTATATACCATTACCTAATATTTCAAATAAGAAATACTTCTAACCCTTCATATTTGATACATTTCTGATACTTGTTTTTGTTCTTTGGACACCGTAACTTAAGTAAATAAGTTAAGTTACGACATCCATCTGTATATCTTTTAGCAGATAAAGCTCTATTTATTGAAGGGTTAGAAACCAATACTGGCCATAAAGTTTCCTGGGGTTCAGTTTTAATAGAAACTACCCAAAAAATAAATATAAAGATAATTAAACTCAATATTTTAAGCATCATATGGAAAATATGGCTTATATTGAATACCGTCAAAGTACAAAGCATTTTTAAGCAAAATAGATTTAATATTAACCGATCAGCTTTGTCGGATGAAAACAAAGTTTCGACATCCTTGTCGCATTGCAGAATAGCAGAAGTTTCTCTAAACATGCAGTTTAAAAATAAAAAATTCTGAATCAACTATACTACTTATAACCTCATAAGATATGGGTAAGAATGAAAGATTTTCTTAAAGAAAGAAGCCAATAATTTGAAATATCTCCACTAAGTAGGAAGTAATAAAATTTAGTATTAACCGCAATCACTTAGGTCATCACTGTGCAAAAGATCTTTTGGATGGGCTCAATAATGTTTGAGAAATTGACAATTTTGTTCGATTAAGGGCACGCGTGCTTTTTTCATCTATCTGTAGATATATCGGACCCCATAGATTTCCTAGGAAGTAATATAATTTTGTACTAACCGCAATCACTTAGGTCATCACTGTGCCAAATATCATTTCATATGGTCAAATAGCTTTCAATCTATTCGAAATTTGGATTTTGCTACTGTTTTTATATATATAAGACTGATATTGTGACTTAAACCAGGTGGATTAGTCTAATCCTTCTATTCAGTCAAGTGAAATTGATATATCATGAAGTATATACCATTACCTAATATTTCAAATAAGAACTACTTCTAACCCTTCATATTTGATACATTTCTGATACTTGTTTTTGTTCTTTGGACACCGTAACTTAAGTAAATAAGTTAAGTTACGACATCCATCTGTATATCTTTTAGCAGATAAAGCTCTATTTATTGAAGGGTTAGAAACCAATACTGGCCATAAAGTTTCCGGGGGTTCAGTTTTAATAGAAACTACCCAAAAAATAAATATAAAGATAATTAAACTCAATATTTTAAGCATCATATGGAAAAAAAGGCTTATATTGAATACCGTCAAAGTACAAAGCATTTTTAAGCAAAATAGATTTAATATTAACCGATCAGCTTTGTCGGATGAAAACAAAGTTTCGACATCCTTGTCGCATTGCAGAATAGCAGAAGTTTCTCTAAACATGCAGTTTAAAAATAAAAAATTCTGAATCAACTATACTACTTATAACCTCATAAGATATGGGTAAGAATGAAAGATTTTCTTAAAGAAAGAAGCCAATAATTTGAAATATCTCCACTAAGTAGGAAGTAATAAAATTTAGTATTAACCGCAATCACTTAGGTCATCACTGTGCAAAAGATCTTTAGGATAGGCTCAATAATGTTTGATAAATTGACAATTTTGTTCGATTAAGGGCACGCGTGCTTTTTTCATCTATCTGTAGATATATCGGACCCCATAGATTTCCTAGGAAGTAATATAATTTTGTACTAACCGCAATCACTTAGGTCATCACTGTGCCAAATATAATTTCATATGGTCAAATAGCTTTCAATCTATTCGAAATTTGGATTTTGCTACTGTTTTAATATATATAAGACTGATATTGTGACTTAAACCAGGTGGATTAGTCTAATCCTTCTATTCAGTTAAGTGAAATTGATATATCATGAAGTATATACCATTACCTAATATTTCAAATAAGAAATACTTCTAACCCTTCATATTTGATACATTTCTGATACTTGTTTTTGTTCTTTGGACACCGTAACTTAAGTAAATAAGTTAAGTTACGACATCCATCTGTATATCTTTTAGCAGATAAAGCTCTATTTATTGAAGGGTTAGAAACCAATACTGGCCATAAAGTTTCCTGGGGTTCAGTTGTAATAGAAACTACCCAAAAAATAAATATAAAGATAATTAAACTCAATATTTTAAGCATCATATGGAAAATATGGCTTATATTGAATACCGTCAAAGTACAAAGCATTTTTAAGCAAAATAGATTTAATATTAACCGATCAGCTTTGTCGGATGAAAACAAAGTTTCGACATCCTTGTCGCATTGCAGAATAGCAGAAGTTTCTCTAAACATGCAGTTTAAAAATAAAAAATTCTGAATCAACTATACTACTTATAACCTCATAAGATATGGGTAAGAATGAAAGATTTTCTTAAAGAAAGAAGCCAATAATTTGAAATATCTCCACTAAGTAGGAAGTAATAAAATTTAGTATTAACCGCAATCACTTAGGTCATCACTGTGCAAAAGATCTTTTGGATGGGCTCAATAATGTTTGAGAAATTGACAATTTTGTTCGATTAAGGGCACGCGTGCTTTTTTCATCTATCTGTAGATATATCGGACCCCATAGATTTCCTAGGAAGTAATATAATTTTGTACTAACCGCAATCACTTAGGTCATCACTGTGCCAAATATCATTTCATATGGTCAAATAGCTTTCAATCTATTCGAAATTTGGATTTTGCTACTGTTTTTATATATATAAGACTGATATTGTGACTTAAACCAGGTGGATTAGTCTAATCCTTCTATTCAGTCAAGTGAAATTGATATATCATGAAGTATATACCATTACCTAATATTTCAAATAAGAACTACTTCTAACCCTTCATATTTGATACATTTCTGATACTTGTTTTTGTTCTTTGGACACCGTAACTTAAGTAAATAAGTTAAGTTACGACATCCATCTGTATATCTTTTAGCAGATAAAGCTCTATTTATTGAAGGGTTAGAAACCAATACTGGCCATAAAGTTTCCGGGGGTTCAGTTTTAATAGAAACTACCCAAAAAATAAATATAAAGATAATTAAACTCAATATTTTAAGCATCATATGGAAAAAAAGGCTTATATTGAATACCGTCAAAGTACAAAGCATTTTTAAGCAAAATAGATTTAATATTAACCGATCAGCTTTGTCGGATGAAAACAAAGTTTCGACATCCTTGTCGCATTGCAGAATAGCAGAAGTTTCTCTAAACATGCAGTTTAAAAATAAAAAATTCTGAATCAACTATACTACTTATAACCTCATAAGATATGGGTAAGAATGAAAGATTTTCTTAAAGAAAGAAGCCAATAATTTGAAATATCTCCACTAAGTAGGAAGTAATAAAATTTAGTATTAACCGCAATCACTTAGGTCATCACTGTGCAAAAGATCTTTAGGATAGGCTCAATAATGTTTGATAAATTGACAATTTTGTTCGATTAAGGGCACGCGTGCTTTTTTCATCTATCTGTAGATATATCGGACCCCATAGATTTCCTAGGAAGTAATATAATTTTGTACTAACCGCAATCACTTAGGTCATCACTGTGCCAAATATAATTTCATATGGTCAAATAGCTTTCAATCTATTCGAAATTTGGATTTTGCTACTGTTTTAATATATATAAGACTGATATTGTGACTTAAACCAGGTGGATTAGTCTAATCCTTCTATTCAGTTAAGTGAAATTGATATATCATGAAGTATATACCATTACCTAATATTTCAAATAAGAAATACTTCTAACCCTTCATATTTGATACATTTCTGATACTTGTTTTTGTTCTTTGGACACCGTAACTTAAGTAAATAAGTTAAGTTACGACATCCATCTGTATATCTTTTAGCAGATAAAGCTCTATTTATTGAAGGGTTAGAAACCAATACTGGCCATAAAGTTTCCTGGGGTTCAGTTTTAATAGAAACTACCCAAAAAATAAATATAAAGATAATTAAACTCAATATTTTAAGCATCATATGGAAAATATGGCTTATATTGAATACCGTCAAAGTACAAAGCATTTTTAAGCAAAATAGATTTAATATTAACCGATCAGCTTTGTCGGATGAAAACAAAGTTTCGACATCCTTGTCGCATTGCAGAATAGCAGAAGTTTCTCTAAACATGCAGTTTAAAAATAAAAAATTCTGAATCAACTATACTACTTATAACCTCATAAGATATGGGTAAGAATGAAAGATTTTCTTAAAGAAAGAAGCCAATAATTTGAAATATCTCCACTAAGTAGGAAGTAATAAAATTTAGTATTAACCGCAATCACTTAGGTCATCACTGTGCAAAAGATCTTTTGGATGGGCTCAATAATGTTTGATAAATTGACAATTTTGTTCGATTAAGGGCACGCGTGCTTTTTTCATCTATCTGTAGATATATCAGACCCCATAGATTTCCTAGGAAGTAATATAATTTTGCACTAACCGCAATCACTTAGGTCATCACTGTGCCAAATATCATTTCATATGGTCAAATAGCTTTCAATCTATTCGAAATTTGGATTTTGCTACTGTTTTAATATATATAAGACTGATATTGTGACTTAAACCAGGTGGATTAGTCTAATCCTTCTATTCAGTCAAGTGAAATTGATATATCATGAAGTATATACCATTACCTAATATTTCAAATAAGAACTACTTCTAACCCTTCATATTTGATACATTTCTGATACTTGTTTTTGTTCTTTGGACACCGTAACTTAAGTAAATAAGTTAAGTTACGACATCCATCTGTATATCTTTTAGCAGATAAAGCTCTATTTATTGAAGGGTTAGAAACCAATACTGGCCATAAAGTTTCCTGGGGTTCAGTTTTAATAGAAACTACCCAAAAAATAAATATAAAGATAATTAAACTCAATATTTTAAGCATCATATGGAAAATATGGCTTATATTGAATACCGTCAAAGTACAAAGCATTTTTAAGCAAAATAGAATTAATATTAACCGATCAGCTTTGTCGGATGAAAACAAAGTTTCGACATCCTTGTCGCATTGCAGAATAGCAGAAGTTTCTCTAAACATGCAGTTTAAAAATAAAAAATTCTGAATCAACTATACTACTTATAACCTCATAAGATATGGGTAAGAATGAAAGATTTTCTTAAAGAAAGAAGCCAATAATTTGAAATATCTCCACTAAGTAGGAAGTAATAAAATTTAGTATTAACCGCAATCACTTAGGTCATCACTGTGCAAAAGATCTTTTGGATGGGCTCAATAATGTTTGATAAATTGACAATTTTGTTCGATTAAGGGCACGCGTGCTTTTTTCATCTATTTGTAGATATATCGGACCCCATAATTTTCCTAGGAAGTAATATAATTTTGTACTAACCGCAATCACTTAGGTCATCACTGTGCCAAAGATCTTTTGGATGGGCTCAATAATGTTTGATAAATTATTAATTTTGTTTGCTTTAGGGCACGCATGCTTTTTTCATCTATCTGTAGATATATCGGACCCCATAGATTTCCTAGGAAGTAATATAATTTTGTTCTAACCGCTATCACTTAGGTCATCACTGTGCCAAATATCATTTCATATGGTCAAATAGCTTTCAATCTATTCGAAATTTGGATTTTGCTACTGTTTTAATATATATAAGACTGATATTGTGACTTAAACCAGGTGGATTAGTCTAATCCTTCTATTCAGTTAAGTGAAATTGATATATCATGAAGTATATACCATTACCTAATATTTCAAATAAGAAATACTTCTAACCCTTCATATTTGATACATTTCTGATACTTGTTTTTGTTCTTTGGACACCGTAACTTAAGTAAATAAGTTAAGTTACGATATCCATCTGTATATCTTTTGGCAGATAAAGCTCTATTTATTGAAGGGTTAGAAACCAATACTGGCTATAAAGTTTCCTGGGGTTCAGTTTTAATAGAAACTACCCAAAAAATAAATATAAAGATAATTAAACTCAATATTTTAAGCATCATATGGAAAATATGGCTTATATTGAATACCGTCAAAGTACAAAGTATTTTTAAGCAAAATAGATTTAATATTAACCGATCAGCTTTGTCGGATGAAAACAAAGTTTCGACATCCTTGTCGCATTGCAGAATAGCAGAAGTTTCTCTAAACATGCAGTTTAAAAATAAAAAATTCTGAATCAACTATACTACTTATAACCTCATAAGATATGGGTAAGAATGAAAGATTTTCTTAAAGAAAGAAGCCAATAATTTGAAATATCTCCACTAAGTAGGAAGTAATAAAATTTAGTATTAACCGCCATCACTTAGGTCATCACTGTGCAAAAGATCTTTTGGATGGGCTCAATATTGTTTGATAAATTGACAATTTTGTTCGATTAAGGGCACGCGTGCTTTTTTCATCTATTTGTAGATATATCGGACCCCATAATTTTCCTAGGAAGTAATATAATTTTGTACAAACCGCAATCACTTAGGTCATCACTGTGCCAAAGATCTTTTGGATGGGCTCAATAATGTTTGATAAATTATTAATTTTGTTCGATTTAGGGCACGCGTGCTTTTTTCATCTATCTGTAGATATATCGGACCCCATAGATTTCCTAGGAAGTAATATAATTTTGTACTAACCGCAATCACTTAGGTCATCACTGTGCCAAATATCATTTCATATGGTCAAATAGCTTTCAATCTATTCGAAATTTGGATTTTGCTACGGTTTTAATATATATAAGACTGATATTGTGACTTAAACCAGGTGGATTAGTCTAATCCTTCTATTCAGTCAAGTGAAATTGATATATCATGAAGTATATACCATTACCTAATATTTCAAATAAGAACTACTTCTAACCCTTCATATTTGATACATTTCTGATACTTGTTTTTGTTCTTTGGACACCGTAACTTAAGTAAATAAGTTAAGTTACGATATCCATCTGTATATCTTTTAGCAGATAAAGCTCTATTTATTGAAGGGTTAGAAACCAATACTGGCTATAAAGTTTCCTGGGGTTCAGTTTTAATAGAAACTACCCAAAAAATAAATATAAAGATAATTAAACTCAATATTTTAAGCATCATATGGAAAATATGGCTTATATTGAATACCGTCAAAGTACAAAGCATTTTTAAGCAAAATAGATTTAATATTAACCGATCAGCTTTGTCGGATGAAAACAAAGTTTCGACATCCTTGTCGCATTGCAGAATAGCAGAAGTTTCTCTAAACATGCAGTTTAAAAATAAAAAGTTCTGAATCAACTATACTACTTATAACCTCATAAGATATGGGTAAGAATGAAAGATTTTCTTAAAGAAAGAAGCCAATAATTTGAAATATCTCCACTAAGTAGGAAGTAATAAAATTTAGTATTAACCGCAATCACTTAGGTCATCACTGTGCAAAAGATCTTTTGGATGGGCTCAATAATGTTTGATAAATTGACAATTTTGTTCGATTAAGGGCACGCGTGCTTTTTTCATCTATTTGTAGATATATCGGACCCCATAATTTTCCTAGGAAGTAATATAATTTTGTACTAACCGCAATCAC
The DNA here is from genome assembly GCA_963971465.1 of Lepidochitona cinerea. Classification (NCBI taxonomy): domain Eukaryota; kingdom Metazoa; phylum Mollusca; class Polyplacophora; order Chitonida; family Tonicellidae; genus Lepidochitona; species Lepidochitona cinerea. The sequence goes on from CAXASE010000050.1 coordinate 72,632, forward strand.
TTAGGTCATCACTGTGCCAAAGATCTTTTGGATGGGCTCAATAATGTTTGATAAATTATTAATTTTGTTCGATTTAGGGCACGCGTGCTTTTTTCATCTATCTGTAGATATATCGGACCCCATAGATTTCCTAGGAAGTAATATAATTTTGTTCTAACCGCAATCACTTAGGTCATCACTGTGCCAAATATCATTTCATATTGTCAAATAGCTTTCAATCTATTCGAAATTTGGATTTTTCTACTGTTTTAATATATATAAGACTGATATTGTGACTTAAACCAGGTGGATTAGTCTAATCCTTCTATTCAGTCAAGTGAAATTGATATATCATGAAGTATATACCATTACCTAATATTTCAAATAAGAACTACTTCTAACCCTTCATATTTGATACATTTCTGATACTTGTTTTTGTTCTTTGGACACCGTAACTTAAGTAAATAAGTTAAGTTACGACATCCATCTGTATATCTTTTAGCAGATAAAGCTCTATTTATTGAAGGGTTAGAAACCAATACTGGCCATAAAGTTTCCTGGGGTTCAGTTTTAATAGAAACTACCCAAAAAATAAATATAAAGATAATTAAACTCAATATTTTAAGCATCATATGGAAAATATGGCTTATATTGAATACCGTCAAAGTACAAAGCATTTTTAAGCAAAATAGATTTAATATTAACCGATCAGCTTTGTCGGATGAAAACAAAGTTTCGACATCCTTGTCGCATTGCAGAATAGCAGAAGTTTCTCTAAACATGCAGTTTAAAAATAAAAAATTCTGAATCAACTATACTACTTATAACCTCATAAGATATGGGTAAGAATGAAAGATTTTCTTAAAGAAAGAAGCCAATAATTTGAAATATCTCCACTAAGTAGGAAGTAATAAAATTTAGTATTAACCGCAATCACTTAGGTCATCACTGTGCAAAAGATCTTTTGGATGGGCTCAATAATGTTTGATAAATTAATAATTTTGTTCGATTTAGGGCACGCGTGCTTTTTTCATCTATCTGTAGATATATCGGACCCCATAGATTTCCTAGGAAGTAATATAATTTTGTACTAACCGCAAACGCTTAGGTCATCACTGTGCCAAATATCATTTCATATGGTCAAATAGCTTTCAATCTATTCGAAATTTGGATTTCGCTACTGTTTTAATATATATAAGACTGATATTGTGACTTAAGCCAGGTGGATTAGTCTAATCCTTCTATTCAGTCAAGTGAAATTGATATATCATGAAGTATATACCATTACCTAATATTTCAAATAAGAACTACTTCTAACCCTTCATATTTGATACATTTCTGATACTTGTTTTTGTTCTTTGGACACCGTAACTTAAGTAAATAAGTTAAGTTACGACATCCATCTGTATATCTTTTAGCAGATAAAGCTCCATTTATTGAAGGGTTAGAAACCAATACTGGCCATAAAGTTTCCTGGGGTTCAGTTTTAATAGAAACTACCCAAAAAATAAATATAAAGATAATTAAACTCAATATTTTAAGCACAATATGGAAAATATCGAAAAATTGCAATTTTTGATTGATTAAATACAGAAAAGTTTTTAGTTTAAGACTTTGCATTTTAGAGTGCTTTTATACATTTATAATGTTCTTTTAGATAAATGAAATTGAGCCTTCTAAAGTAAAAAGAAATTTTTTTTTGGACTTAGAAAAATTTTGAAATTTTTTTGAAATTTCACATTTTCAAATTTTTGAATAATTAAATACAGAAAACTTTTTAATTAAGGACTTTGAATTTATTTGTGTCATTAGAAGATACTATGTTTGCATGAAATAACTAACAATATCCCTATTAAACCTTTTTGTTGTAGCTATACATAGATGACAACATGGGGAATCATTCAAAATTCGTCAAAATTGCACATTTCCCAAATTTTGATTGATTAAGTACAAAAAAGTTTTTAAATTAGGGCTTTGCATTTATTTGTGCCTTTAGAAAGAATCAAGTTTGTACGAAATAAGTAAAACGAGACCTTAAAAACTATTTACTTTTATCTATTTATAGATGATAACATAGGGAATAATTCAAATATCGAAAAATTGCAATTTTTGATTGATTAAATACAGAAAAGTTTTTAGTTTAAGAGTTTGCATTTTAGAGTGCTTATATACATTTATGATGTTCTTTTAGATAAATGAAATTGAGCTTTCTAAAGTATAAAGAAAATTTTTTTTGGACTTAGAATAATTTTGAATTTTTTTTTTCAGGACCATATTTCAAAAATCATATTTTTGCTAAAAAAAATAGATTAACTTTAGAGGGTTAAAAACACTTTTTATTTCTGAATTTTCTGTAATTTTTTCTCTTTTTTTTAAGACATAAATGATTA
>CAXASE010000051.1:0-22012 GCA_963971465.1 Lepidochitona cinerea
AGAAAATAGTTCGTCTTTTTTGGATTGAATAAATTCTTCCATAGAAAGACCTGTACAATATTTAATAATTATATCTGCATTAGGTCTAGTAATATCCTTTATTAGATGTAGAGGGAAGTGTAACCCCATTTCTTTAGTTAAAAATTCTTCTGCCTCTTCTAAAGATTTAAAATCTTTATCCTTAGACAAGGATTTTTCCTTAAAAACTCCTTTAGACGCTTGGCTTCTATTAATAGCTTCCTTTAATATATCTGCAGGATCCTCTGCACTACACCAACTAGATTGGAGATAGTACATATAAAACTCTAAAGTATTCTCATTTAAGGAACCTAAAATATAGAGGGCTTTTCGGTTTTCTCCACCTTCTCTAAAACTACTATTTTTAGGTACTAAAGATAATAAATCTTCATGTAAACAGTATACGGAATAACTAAATAACATAAAAAAATAGAATAGAATATATGCAGGTAAAATATACCTAGAAAATTTGAAGTATATATCGGAATTTAAGTAAAAATAGTTAATGTAAATAAATCTGAAAAATTTAACTATAATCATATTAGATATAGTATTTAAAGGTATAAATTAAGTTTAAGAAATATTTCTGTATTTATGCCTTGTGTATATACAAAAAATGTACTCAAATAAGATATCTTCCAGGGCTTTTTACGAGTAAGAAATTGGTTATAGGACGTATTAACGAAATAAACTTCGTAAAAATTGGTTGTCCGGTTAAGATTTAATGATATTAATTTCTAAAAGAGTAAAGTTTTTGTATTTAAGTATAAGTTAAGGGAAGGTAAGGGAAATAGAATAGAGATAGAAGAAGTAAATGATTCTTTATTGAGAAAATTTATGCTCTCAACCAGAAGGTCGCTTAAATCTCTTAGTTTTATATGTACTCTTAATATAAAGGTACAGTATGTAGTCAACTTAGGTGAATCTTCAATTAGGTGTACAATTAAAAGCTTATTACCATAAAAGCCTATAATTTGACCAACTAATTTGCCTTCAGATAGGAAAATGTAATTTCTATTATAATAAGATCTATAAAAGGAATTGTTACAGGTAAAAATTGACTGAATAAAAAGGTATCTATTGCATTTAAACAATAAAGTAGAAAAGCTTAAGGAAAAATTAAAAAGAATTTTTGGCCATGCTTGTTAAAGCTGTCTAGGCACAGTATTATACAATGAAAAATTATGAAAAATTTCAGTGGGAAGTTAATAAAGAAGGTTTAGTGTGCAATAATAAGAAAAGAGTAAAATCTTTATCTATAAAAGGAATTGTTACAAGCAAAAATTGACTGAATAAAAAAGTATCTATTGCATTTAAGCAATAAAGTAGCGAAGCTTGAGAGCTTAGTGCTCGAGGAATAATTAAAAAAATATTTCTAGCAATACTTGCTAAAGCTGTCTAGGCACAGGATTTTGTAATGGAAAAATTATAGCAAGAATGTAAAAAAAGAGTAAGGTAAAATAAGGTTAAATGAAGGGGAATAAAAGCCGCTATACATCTTAACCTATAGCAGATGAGGAATCGAACCATCTCCACCGGATTATGGGTCCGGTATGCTGCCATTACACTAAACTACTCCGCCCTCATTTATAAATTGAGGGGTAATATGTGAATTTATTAAAAAAGTAAAAATAAAAGCAAAAATTTAATATACTAAGTTTAATATAGTATAAATAAATTATTTAACTAAAACAGGGTTTTTAACGATTATTTCTTTAGAAAAAATCGTGAAAACCTTTCCAATAGTATTTTGGTTTAAAAATTAATATTAGAATAATTTCCGAACTTATATAATTTCAGTTCTTAATTAATAAATACGTAGCAATTGTATAATAAAATAAAATACATAACCATAGGTATATAGGTTCCGTTCCTTTCGTACTCAGGCCAAATCTAACAAATTAAAATAACATAGAAGATAGGGGCCGAACTGTCTCACGACGTTCTGAACCCAGCTCGCGTAACATTTTAATAGGCGAACAACCTAACCCTTAAAAGCTTATTAACCTTTAGGACATGTTGAGCCGACATCGAGGTACCAAACAGAGTAAAGGGCTGGTCCCAATACAACTATTAGCCTGTTATCCCTAGAGTATCTTTGATCAATAAAAAGATATAATTAGTTTAAAAAAAATCCGTTCAATATAACAGGCTTTCACCTCTGAAAAATTTTACAATTAATCAGTCAAACTTTAACAATTCTATTAAGAACTTTATTTTAACAAATAAATTAAAAGTCTTTGTATATTTTTGTTATTTTTTCAAAATTGCCCTCCCAGCAAAACTACCTAAAATAATAACTATTAAGTGTAGGCATGCTAAAGAGAAGGTAATAGAGGTCCCTGTACTATTTAGCCTCTAATCTCAAGTACCTTTCCTAACATCCCGTATTATTTCTATAGTAAAGATTCATAGGGTCTTTCCGTCTTTCTACATTTATATCGTATCTTCACGACAACTACAATTTCATTAAAACTTTCCTTAAGACAATAAAAAAGTCGTTACATCATTCACAATCCCACAATTACTGGACAAAAAATTATGCTACCTTAAGATCCTCAGGTATAAGACCGCCGTTAACTTAAGTTTATATGTACAATTGGTTAAAAGTATATACTTATGCTTAAGCACCGGGCAGATGTCAGGCTTTATACGTAATATTTAAAATTTAGCAAAGCCTTGTGTTTTTGGTAAACAGTCGCTCTTTTTTTTCTTTATATTTATAACCTTATATAATATAAAGTCTAAATCCAACCAACCGAAGTCATTAGATTAATTTGTCGAGTTCCTTAAAAAAAGTTTATTCACGCCCTAAACTACTAATCTCCCCACCAGAGTCGGTATAAAAACAATATAATATAAAGAATACCTTAAATAATCTTAATTTAGATATAGGCTTAACTATAGACTAAGTATAAGCATAATTAAAAAAATTTAAAATGATTCTTAATTTCCAGAAGAAAACTTAACTATAAACTTAGTAGAGATATAATTAAGAAAACTTAAGCCTCGACGTAAGTCTTAGCGATTGTATAATAAAATACTCTAAGGGTAAAGGCGTTATATAAAATAATTAACATTACTCATGCGTACATTCTTAATTTAATTATATAAAAAATTCTGCTACCTTATTAATAAATAATAAGTGTATCTTCAGTGTAAGCATCTCATAAAATTGACTAATACTTGGGAAAATAGATCGATCTATGGGTCTTTCAAAAAATAATATACGCTAATAAAAGACGGAAATTACAATACATCTTAAAACCCCCAAATAATATAGACTAACTTACTTATATACTTTAGATAACACTCTGGGTTGTTTCCCTCTAGGGTCTTAACCTTATCATTAAAACCTGACTACCGGTAATACAATAAATAATTCAGCACAATCGAGGGCACCGTACCTACTAAACTAAAAAGAAATAGTAGAAATTTACCGACCTTTTCTACGCTATTTTACTAACGTAAAAAATTACGGGAAATAAATACGGCAGGCCCCTAAACTGCAGCTTACCTAATATTGTAAACTCCGGCGCTATACTGTAATATATTTCGCAGAAAACAAGATATATCTAGGCTCGATTAGCTTTTCACTTCTAATTATAGTTAATCCCATTTTATTGCAACAAAAAAGGGTTCGATCTAATATCTTACTATAACTAGCTCGCCTAGTTTCTTGAAACAATATTTATAATTTAACCGACGATATGTGCGGTATATTCTGAAGTTTAGTTCTCAAGTTAATTACGCCTCCTTTTAAAAATTAAGCAAACTATAAATATCGACTTGTACGCCCATTATACAAAAGGTAAATTAAATATAATAGGTAAAAATTAAACAGAATAGGTAAAAATTAAATTTACTATTATGTTTAACACATTTATTTGTTCAATAAGTATTCCCTCACGGTACTTTTTCACTATAGATTATCAATATTGTAAAAAGGACGGAGAAACTACTCCGATAAAGGCTCCTAACCTTTATTAACCCTGTCTAATACCTTTTTCTCTCTTCGATACTAAAGGAACAATTATTATTTCGTAAAACCTACTAAGATATTTCAGTTCGGTGTATGGCCTCGATTAGTGTAATTAAAGTAACTTCTGGAAAAATACTTTCCACTATATAAAAGTAAAAGGGAACTTAAATACACCATAGGTAAGAGCTAACTCCCCCTATAGTATAAATAAACTCCCTTTTTACTGATATTAGTAAAAAGTACTTTAGGCGAAGGCTTTAATTAAATATAGTTGTTTATTTATAAGGAAACTATACGGCACTATCTACTAGGCTTATATAAAATAATGCTTTTGCAAATTAAAACTATTAGCTAAACACTCTAAGTGCTGCGTATATTTAAGCTGTATAGCAGTCAAGAAAAAATCCTGTAACATTGCATGCTTAAATAACTCGCAAAGCTAAAACTGTAAAACGTTTTATTATATCAATATCTATCTTATTTAAAAATAAAATACAGGTACAGAGGGAATCTAACCCCCATCAAAAGTTTTGAAGACTTTTATTCTAACATTAAACTATGTACCTTGTAAAAATTACTAAGAGCACGTTCACGTACCCTTTCCTTGCTACACCTTACCGTCAATAACCCAATGCATATTCGCTTATTACCTATATATTAGAGATATAAAAATATAATATAAGGCATATAGCTTAGAATACAAAAGGCTCCCGATGATTGGTGGACAGTCTGAACGAATAACCAAAGAATTCACGCTTTCATTCTAAAAAAGCGTTACTAACAATTACTATTTCATAGTCCCAAGTTTCAGAGACTAATCCAAATAAGAGCAGCCTGTTATAGCTGCTATCAAAGTAGCGAATGTAACGCCCAAGATATTAGGCCATATGATTCTACCGTTTCCCGCGTACGTCTTAATATAATAAAATAATCCAGCCTATGGCTTACGTAACGGGTTTTCACGACACTATCACTAGGTCAGCTAACGAAACCATGCAGCGCCTACTTAAAAATCCTGGTAAGGTAGAACGGGGCTTATCGAATTAATTCACACGCTCCAGTGTTTTAAGGTATATTTCCGCCATTTTCTTTAGATTTGGACCTTGCGGCCATACTTTCAAGGTATAGTATTTGTCTACGTTAATAGAAGACCCGACCTAATAGATATGTTTATCTAAACCCAATATTAGGAGCAGATCTAATACCAAGAATTCAGGGCAGGGACTACTAAGTTTCCAGTCTTATTTGATACCCCTGCTTTAGTGTATTCGACGTAAAATAATAATTGTAAGCTACTTCCGTAATTGGTAGTCCCTGCAATCTCGAAGGCTTTTTTGTCCTAGATAGCAAGTACTGCTTACATCCTATTATATCTTTTTGAATAGTCTTTAGATTAATTTCTAGACTGAAGGATCAACCTTTAATTATTAAAAATAATAAAACTATTAGTCTTAACACATTTTACACCTAATAACGCTGCGAAACACTCGTCCAGGCTGTATTACCACGGATGCTGGCACAGCGCTTACCCTGGACTAAAATATCTCAAATATTCCAATTATAAGAGAGATATACAGGTTTTAAAGAACATGTCTCTAACACCTTACAACTCGGCCAAATCAGGCTATCACCCATTGTTCAATATTCCAGACTACAGACAAAAAATGTCACGACCTTGTCTCAGTTCGTGTGTGGCAGGCTAATCGTTAAAAACTGCTACGAGTCATCGGACTTTAGTTTTTGTATAAAACTAATACCTGATTCGAGAGGAAAAAATCGAAAGCGACTTTGTCTTAATTATTCACTAATTTTAAAAATTAAAATAAAATTAATTTATTATGTTTTCTTTCGGTAGAAATCCCCCATTACTCACCCTTTCGCTATTAGTATTAAAAGAAATACTAATTACTCTTGTATGTCTAAAGCCGGAGCTGCATCGCATTATCGCATAACTATAAAAAATAAATAGTATGATTTCAGGTAATTTAATAGAAATTACCTTTAGAAATATTTTTGTAGTTTGAGCATTAAATTTGCTTAAATCCCGATTAAATAGAACGTAATTATACGTTATATTATTATATCAACATCTATCTTATCTAAAAATAGAATACAGGTACAGAAGGAATCTAACCCCCATCAAAAGTTTTGAAGACTTTTATTCTAACATTAAACTATGTACCTTGTAAAAATTACTAAGAGCACGTTCACGTACCCTTTCCTTGCTACACCTTACCGTCAATAACCCAATGCATATTCGCTTATTACCTATATATTAGAGATATAAAAATATAATATAAGGCATATAGCTTAGAATACAAAAGGCTCCCGATGATTGGTGGACAGTCTGAACGAATAACCAAAGAATTCACGCTTTCATTCTAAAAAAGCGTTACTAACAATTACTATTTCATAGTCCCAAGTTTCAGAGACTAATCCAAATAAGAGCAGCCTGTTATAGCTGCTATCAAAGTAGCGAATGTAACGCCCAAGATATTAGGCCATATGATTCTACCGTTTCCCGCGTACGTCTTAATATAATAAAATAATCCAGCCTATGGCTTACGTAACGGGTTTTCACGACACTATCACTAGGTCAGCTAACGAAACCATGCAGCGCCTACTTAAAAATCCTGGTAAGGTAGAACGGGGCTTATCGAATTAATTCACACGCTCCAGTGTTTTAAGGTATATTTCCGCCATTTTCTTTAGATTTGGACCTTGCGGCCATACTTTCAAGGTATAGTATTTGTCTACGTTAATAGAAGACCCGACCTAATAGATATGTTTATCTAAACCCAATATTAGGAGCAGATCTAATACCAAGAATTCAGGGCAGGGACTACTAAGTTTCCAGTCTTATTTGATACCCCTGCTTTAGTGTATTCGACGTAAAATAATAATTGTAAGCTACTTCCGTAATTGGTAGTCCCTGCAATCTCGAAGGCTTTTTTGTCCTAGATAGCAAGTACTGCTTACATCCTATTATATCTTTTTGAATAGTCTTTAGATTAATTTCTAGACTGAAGGATCAACCTTTAATTATTAAAAATAATAAAACTATTAGTCTTAACACATTTTACACCTAATAACGCTGCGAAACACTCGTCCAGGCTGTATTACCACGGATGCTGGCACAGCGCTTACCCTGGACTAAAATATCTCAAATATTCCAATTATAAGAGAGATATACAGGTTTTAAAGAACATGTCTCTAACACCTTACAACTCGGCCAAATCAGGCTATCACCCATTGTTCAATATTCCAGACTACAGACAAAAAATGTCACGACCTTGTCTCAGTTCGTGTGTGGCAGGCTAATCGTTAAAAACTGCTACGAGTCATCGGACTTTAGTTTTTGTATAAAACTAATACCTGATTCGAGAGGAAAAAATCGAAAGCGACTTTGTCTTAATTATTCACTAATTTTAAAAATTAAAATAAAATTAATTTATTATGTTTTCTTTCGGTAGAAATCCCCCATTACTCACCCTTTCGCTATTAGTATTAAAAGAAATACTAATTACTCTTGTATGTCTAAAGCCGGAGCTGCATCGCATTATCGCATAACTATAAAAAATAAATAGTATGATTTCAGGTAATTTAATAGAAATTACCTTTAGAAGTATTTTTGTAGTTTGAACATTAAATTTGCTATAATGTATACATATATAAATATTTCTGAAGTATTTTTGTAGTTTGAACATTAAATTTGCTATAATGTATACATATATAAATATTTCTGAAGTATTTTTGTAGTTTGAACATTAAATTTGCTATAATGTATACATATATAAATATTTCTGAAGTATTTTTGTAGTTTGAACATTAAATTTGCTATAATGTATACATATATAAATATTTCTGAAGTATTTTTGTAGTTTGAACATTAAATTTGCTATAATGTATACATATATAAATATTTCTGAAGTATTTTTGTAGTTTGAACATTAAATTTGCTATAATGTATACATATATAAATATTTCTGAAGTATTTTTGTAGTTTGAACATTAAATTTGCTATAATGTATACATATATAAATATTTCTGAAGTATTTTTGTAGTTTGAACATTAAATTTGCTATAATGTATACATATATAAATATTTCTGAAGTATTTTTGTAGTTTGAACATTAAATTTGCTATAATGTATACATATATAAATATTTCTGAAGTATTTTTGTAGTTTGAACATTAAATTTGCTATAATGTATACATATATAAATATTTCTGAAGTATTTTTGTAGTTTGAACATTAAATTTGCTATAATGTATACATATATAAATATTTCTGAAGTATTTTTGTAGTTTGAACATTAAATTTGCTATAATGTATACATATATAAATATTTCTGAAGTATTTTTGTAGTTTGAACATTAAATTTGCTATAATGTATACATATATAAATATTTCTGAAGTATTTTTGTAGTTTGAACATTAAATTTGCTATAATGTATACATATATAAATATTTCTGAAGTATTTTTGTAGTTTGAACATTAAATTTGCTATAATGTATACATATATAAATATTTCTGAAGTATTTTTGTAGTTTGAACATTAAATTTGCTATAATGTATACATATATAAATATTTCTGAAGTATTTTTGTAGTTTGAACATTAAATTTGCTATAATGTATACATATATAAATATTTCTGAAGTATTTTTGTAGTTTGAACATTAAATTTGCTATAATGTATACATATATAAATATTTCTGAAGTATTTTTGTAGTTTGAGCATTAAATTTGCTATAATGTATACATATATAAATATTTCTGAAGTATTTTTGTAGTTTGAACATTAAATTTGCTATAATGTATACATATATAAATATTTCTGAAGTATTTTTGTAGTTTGAACATTAAATTTGCTATAATGTATACATATATAAATATTTCTGAAGTATTTTTGTAGTTTGAACATTAAATTTGCTATAATGTATACATATATAAATATTTCTGAAGTATTTTTGTAGTTTGAACATTAAATTTGCTATAATGTATACATATATAAATATTTCTGAAGTATTTTTGTAGTTTGAACATTAAATTTGCTATAATGTATACATATATAAATATTTCTGAAGTATTTTTGTAGTTTGAACATTAAATTTGCTATAATGTATACATATATAAATATTTCTGAAGTATTTTTGTAGTTTGAACATTAAATTTGCTATAATGTATACATATATAAATATTTCTGAAGTATTTTTGTAGTTTGAACATTAAATTTGCTATAATGTATACATATATAAATATTTCTGAAGTATTTTTGTAGTTTGAACATTAAATTTGCTATAATGTATACATATATAAATATTTCTGAAGTATTTTTGTAGTTTGAACATTAAATTTGCTATAATGTATACATATATAAATATTTCTGAAGTATTTTTGTAGTTTGAACATTAAATTTGCTATAATGTATACATATATAAATATTTCTGAAGTATTTTTGTAGTTTGAACATTAAATTTGCTATAATGTATACATATATAAATATTTCTGAAGTATTTTTGTAGTTTGAACATTAAATTTGCTATAATGTATACATATATAAATATTTCTGAAGTATTTTTGTAGTTTGAACATTAAATTTGCTATAATGTATACATATATAAATATTTCTGAAGTATTTTTGTAGTTTGAACATTAAATTTGCTATAATGTATACATATATAAATATTTCTGAAGTATTTTTGTAGTTTGAACATTAAATTTGCTATAATGTATACATATATAAATATTTCTGAAGTATTTCAACAGCCAGAAGTAAAAGAGAAGCCAATAAACTAAACTATAATGTATACATATATATACATACATATATTATTGTATACATATATATACGTATATATATATTATATATATATGTATGTATATATATATGTATACATTATAGTTTAGTTTATTGGCTTCTCTTTTACTTCTGGCTGTTGAAATACTTCAGAAATATTTATATATGTATACATTATAGCAAATTTAATGTTCAAACTACAAAAATACTTCAGAAATATTTATATATGTATACATTATAGCAAATTTAATGTTCAAACTACAAAAATACTTCAGAAATATTTATATATGTATACATTATAGCAAATTTAATGTTCAAACTACAAAAATACTTCAGAAATATTTATATATGTATACATTATAGCAAATTTAATGTTCAAACTACAAAAATACTTCAGAAATATTTATATATGTATACATTATAGCAAATTTAATGTTCAAACTACAAAAATACTTCAGAAATATTTATATATGTATACATTATAGCAAATTTAATGTTCAAACTACAAAAATACTTCAGAAATATTTATATATGTATACATTATAGCAAATTTAATGTTCAAACTACAAAAATACTTCAGAAATATTTATATATGTATACATTATAGCAAATTTAATGTTCAAACTACAAAAATACTTCAGAAATATTTATATATGTATACATTATAGCAAATTTAATGTTCAAACTACAAAAATACTTCAGAAATATTTATATATGTATACATTATAGCAAATTTAATGTTCAAACTACAAAAATACTTCAGAAATATTTATATATGTATACATTATAGCAAATTTAATGTTCAAACTACAAAAATACTTCAGAAATATTTATATATGTATACATTATAGCAAATTTAATGTTCAAACTACAAAAATACTTCAGAAATATTTATATATGTATACATTATAGCAAATTTAATGTTCAAACTACAAAAATACTTCAGAAATATTTATATATGTATACATTATAGCAAATTTAATGTTCAAACTACAAAAATACTTCAGAAATATTTATATATGTATACATTATAGCAAATTTAATGTTCAAACTACAAAAATACTTCAGAAATATTTATATATGTATACATTATAGCAAATTTAATGTTCAAACTACAAAAATACTTCAGAAATATTTATATATGTATACATTATAGCAAATTTAATGCTCAAACTACAAAAATACTTCAGAAATATTTATATATGTATACATTATAGCAAATTTAATGTTCAAACTACAAAAATACTTCAGAAATATTTATATATGTATACATTATAGCAAATTTAATGTTCAAACTACAAAAATACTTCAGAAATATTTATATATGTATACATTATAGCAAATTTAATGTTCAAACTACAAAAATACTTCAGAAATATTTATATATGTATACATTATAGCAAATTTAATGTTCAAACTACAAAAATACTTCAGAAATATTTATATATGTATACATTATAGCAAATTTAATGTTCAAACTACAAAAATACTTCAGAAATATTTATATATGTATACATTATAGCAAATTTAATGTTCAAACTACAAAAATACTTCAGAAATATTTATATATGTATACATTATAGCAAATTTAATGTTCAAACTACAAAAATACTTCAGAAATATTTATATATGTATACATTATAGCAAATTTAATGTTCAAACTACAAAAATACTTCAGAAATATTTATATATGTATACATTATAGCAAATTTAATGTTCAAACTACAAAAATACTTCAGAAATATTTATATATGTATACATTATAGCAAATTTAATGTTCAAACTACAAAAATACTTCAGAAATATTTATATATGTATACATTATAGCAAATTTAATGTTCAAACTACAAAAATACTTCAGAAATATTTATATATGTATACATTATAGCAAATTTAATGTTCAAACTACAAAAATACTTCAGAAATATTTATATATGTATACATTATAGCAAATTTAATGTTCAAACTACAAAAATACTTCAGAAATATTTATATATGTATACATTATAGCAAATTTAATGTTCAAACTACAAAAATACTTCAGAAATATTTATATATGTATACATTATAGCAAATTTAATGTTCAAACTACAAAAATACTTCAGAAATATTTATATATGTATACATTATAGCAAATTTAATGTTCAAACTACAAAAATACTTCAGAAATATTTATATATGTATACATTATAGCAAATTTAATGTTCAAACTACAAAAATACTTCAGAAATATTTATATATGTATACATTATAGCAAATTTAATGTTCAAACTACAAAAATACTTCTAAAGGTAATTTCTATTAAATTACCTGAAATCATACTATTTATTTTTTATAGTTATGCGATAATGCGATGCAGCTCCGGCTTTAGACATACAAGAGTAATTAGTATTTCTTTTAATACTAATAGCGAAAGGGTGAGTAATGGGGGATTTCTACCGAAAGAAAACATAATAAATTAATTTTATTTTAATTTTTAAAATTAGTGAATAATTAAGACAAAGTCGCTTTCGATTTTTTCCTCTCGAATCAGGTATTAGTTTTATACAAAAACTAAAGTCCGATGACTCGTAGCAGTTTTTAACGATTAGCCTGCCACACACGAACTGAGACAAGGTCGTGACATTTTTTGTCTGTAGTCTGGAATATTGAACAATGGGTGATAGCCTGATTTGGCCGAGTTGTAAGGTGTTAGAGACATGTTCTTTAAAACCTGTATATCTCTCTTATAATTGGAATATTTGAGATATTTTAGTCCAGGGTAAGCGCTGTGCCAGCATCCGTGGTAATACAGCCTGGACGAGTGTTTCGCAGCGTTATTAGGTGTAAAATGTGTTAAGACTAATAGTTTTATTATTTTTAATAATTAAAGGTTGATCCTTCAGTCTAGAAATTAATCTAAAGACTATTCAAAAAGATATAATAGGATGTAAGCAGTACTTGCTATCTAGGACAAAAAAGCCTTCGAGATTGCAGGGACTACCAATTACGGAAGTAGCTTACAATTATTATTTTACGTCGAATACACTAAAGCAGGGGTATCAAATAAGACTGGAAACTTAGTAGTCCCTGCCCTGAATTCTTGGTATTAGATCTGCTCCTAATATTGGGTTTAGATAAACATATCTATTAGGTCGGGTCTTCTATTAACGTAGACAAATACTATACCTTGAAAGTATGGCCGCAAGGTCCAAATCTAAAGAAAATGGCGGAAATATACCTTAAAACACTGGAGCGTGTGAATTAATTCGATAAGCCCCGTTCTACCTTACCAGGATTTTTAAGTAGGCGCTGCATGGTTTCGTTAGCTGACCTAGTGATAGTGTCGTGAAAACCCGTTACGTAAGCCATAGGCTGGATTATTTTATTATATTAAGACGTACGCGGGAAACGGTAGAATCATATGGCCTAATATCTTGGGCGTTACATTCGCTACTTTGATAGCAGCTATAACAGGCTGCTCTTATTTGGATTAGTCTCTGAAACTTGGGACTATGAAATAGTAATTGTTAGTAACGCTTTTTTAGAATGAAAGCGTGAATTCTTTGGTTATTCGTTCAGACTGTCCACCAATCATCGGGAGCCTTTTGTATTCTAAGCTATATGCCTTATATTATATTTTTATATCTCTAATATATAGGTAATAAGCGAATATGCATTGGGTTATTGACGGTAAGGTGTAGCAAGGAAAGGGTACGTGAACGTGCTCTTAGTAATTTTTACAAGGTACATAGTTTAATGTTAGAATAAAAGTCTTCAAAACTTTTGATGGGGGTTAGATTCCTTCTGTACCTGTATTCTATTTTTAGATAAGATAGATGTTGATATAATAATATAACGTATAATTACGTTCTATTTAATCGGGATTTAAGCAAATTTAATGCTCAAACTACAAAAATATTTCTAAAGGTAATTTCTATTAAATTACCTGAAATCATACTATTTATTTTTTATAGTTATGCGATAATGCGATGCAGCTCCGGCTTTAGACATACAAGAGTAATTAGTATTTCTTTTAATACTAATAGCGAAAGGGTGAGTAATGGGGGATTTCTACCGAAAGAAAACATAATAAATTAATTTTATTTTAATTTTTAAAATTAGTGAATAATTAAGACAAAGTCGCTTTCGATTTTTTCCTCTCGAATCAGGTATTAGTTTTATACAAAAACTAAAGTCCGATGACTCGTAGCAGTTTTTAACGATTAGCCTGCCACACACGAACTGAGACAAGGTCGTGACATTTTTTGTCTGTAGTCTGGAATATTGAACAATGGGTGATAGCCTGATTTGGCCGAGTTGTAAGGTGTTAGAGACATGTTCTTTAAAACCTGTATATCTCTCTTATAATTGGAATATTTGAGATATTTTAGTCCAGGGTAAGCGCTGTGCCAGCATCCGTGGTAATACAGCCTGGACGAGTGTTTCGCAGCGTTATTAGGTGTAAAATGTGTTAAGACTAATAGTTTTATTATTTTTAATAATTAAAGGTTGATCCTTCAGTCTAGAAATTAATCTAAAGACTATTCAAAAAGATATAATAGGATGTAAGCAGTACTTGCTATCTAGGACAAAAAAGCCTTCGAGATTGCAGGGACTACCAATTACGGAAGTAGCTTACAATTATTATTTTACGTCGAATACACTAAAGCAGGGGTATCAAATAAGACTGGAAACTTAGTAGTCCCTGCCCTGAATTCTTGGTATTAGATCTGCTCCTAATATTGGGTTTAGATAAACATATCTATTAGGTCGGGTCTTCTATTAACGTAGACAAATACTATACCTTGAAAGTATGGCCGCAAGGTCCAAATCTAAAGAAAATGGCGGAAATATACCTTAAAACACTGGAGCGTGTGAATTAATTCGATAAGCCCCGTTCTACCTTACCAGGATTTTTAAGTAGGCGCTGCATGGTTTCGTTAGCTGACCTAGTGATAGTGTCGTGAAAACCCGTTACGTAAGCCATAGGCTGGATTATTTTATTATATTAAGACGTACGCGGGAAACGGTAGAATCATATGGCCTAATATCTTGGGCGTTACATTCGCTACTTTGATAGCAGCTATAACAGGCTGCTCTTATTTGGATTAGTCTCTGAAACTTGGGACTATGAAATAGTAATTGTTAGTAACGCTTTTTTAGAATGAAAGCGTGAATTCTTTGGTTATTCGTTCAGACTGTCCACCAATCATCGGGAGCCTTTTGTATTCTAAGCTATATGCCTTATATTATATTTTTATATCTCTAATATATAGGTAATAAGCGAATATGCATTGGGTTATTGACGGTAAGGTGTAGCAAGGAAAGGGTACGTGAACGTGCTCTTAGTAATTTTTACAAGGTACATAGTTTAATGTTAGAATAAAAGTCTTCAAAACTTTTGATGGGGGTTAGATTCCCTCTGTACCTGTATTTTATTTTTAAATAAGATAGATATTGATATAATAAAACGTTTTACAGTTTTAGCTTTGCGAGTTATTTAAGCATGCAATGTTACAGGATTTTTTCTTGACTGCTATACAGCTTAAATATACGCAGCACTTAGAGTGTTTAGCTAATAGTTTTAATTTGCAAAAGCATTATTTTATATAAGCCTAGTAGATAGTGCCGTATAGTTTCCTTATAAATAAACAACTATATTTAATTAAAGCCTTCGCCTAAAGTACTTTTTACTAATATCAGTAAAAAGGGAGTTTATTTATACTATAGGGGGAGTTAGCTCTTACCTATGGTGTATTTAAGTTCCCTTTTACTTTTATATAGTGGAAAGTATTTTTCCAGAAGTTACTTTAATTACACTAATCGAGGCCATACACCGAACTGAAATATCTTAGTAGGTTTTACGAAATAATAATTGTTCCTTTAGTATCGAAGAGAGAAAAAGGTATTAGACAGGGTTAATAAAGGTTAGGAGCCTTTATCGGAGTAGTTTCTCCGTCCTTTTTACAATATTGATAATCTATAGTGAAAAAGTACCGTGAGGGAATACTTATTGAACAAATAAATGTGTTAAACATAATAGTAAATTTAATTTTTACCTATTCTGTTTAATTTTTACCTATTATATTTAATTTACCTTTTGTATAATGGGCGTACAAGTCGATATTTATAGTTTGCTTAATTTTTAAAAGGAGGCGTAATTAACTTGAGAACTAAACTTCAGAATATACCGCACATATCGTCGGTTAAATTATAAATATTGTTTCAAGAAACTAGGCGAGCTAGTTATAGTAAGATATTAGATCGAACCCTTTTTTGTTGCAATAAAATGGGATTAACTATAATTAGAAGTGAAAAGCTAATCGAGCCTAGATATATCTTGTTTTCTGCGAAATATATTACAGTATAGCGCCGGAGTTTACAATATTAGGTAAGCTGCAGTTTAGGGGCCTGCCGTATTTATTTCCCGTAATTTTTTACGTTAGTAAAATAGCGTAGAAAAGGTCGGTAAATTTCTACTATTTCTTTTTAGTTTAGTAGGTACGGTGCCCTCGATTGTGCTGAATTATTTATTGTATTACCGGTAGTCAGGTTTTAATGATAAGGTTAAGACCCTAGAGGGAAACAACCCAGAGTGTTATCTAAAGTATATAAGTAAGTTAGTCTATATTATTTGGGGGTTTTAAGATGTATTGTAATTTCCGTCTTTTATTAGCGTATATTATTTTTTGAAAGACCCATAGATCGATCTATTTTCCCAAGTATTAGTCAATTTTATGAGATGCTTACACTGAAGATACACTTATTATTTATTAATAAGGTAGCAGAATTTTTTATATAATTAAATTAAGAATGTACGCATGAGTAATGTTAATTATTTTATATAACGCCTTTACCCTTAGAGTATTTTATTATACAATCGCTAAGACTTACGTCGAGGCTTAAGTTTTCTTAATTATATCTCTACTAAGTTTATAGTTAAGTTTTCTTCTGGAAATTAAGAATCATTTTAAATTTTTTTAATTATGCTTATACTTAGTCTATAGTTAAGCCTATATCTAAATTAAGATTATTTAAGGTATTCTTTATATTATATTGTTTTTATACCGACTCTGGTGGGGAGATTAGTAGTTTAGGGCGTGAATAAACTTTTTTTAAGGAACTCGACAAATTAATCTAATGACTTCGGTTGGTTGGATTTAGACTTTATATTATATAAGGTTATAAATATAAAGAAAAAAAAGAGCGACTGTTTACCAAAAACACAAGGCTTTGCTAAATTTTAAATATTACGTATAAAGCCTGACATCTGCCCGGTGCTTAAGCATAAGTATATACTTTTAACCAATTGTACATATAAACTTAAGTTAACGGCGGTCTTATACCTGAGGATCTTAAGGTAGCATAATTTTTTGTCCAGTAATTGTGGGATTGTGAATGATGTAACGACTTTTTTATTGTCTTAAGGAAAGTTTTAATGAAATTGTAGTTGTCGTGAAGATACGATATAAATGTAGAAAGACGGAAAGACCCTATGAATCTTTACTATAGAAATAATACGGGATGTTAGGAAAGGTACTTGAGATTAGAGGCTAAATAGTACAGGGACCTCTATTACCTTCTCTTTAGCATGCCTACACTTAATAGTTATTATTTTAGGTAGTTTTGCTGGGAGGGCAATTTTTGAAAAAATAACAAAAATATACAAAGACTTTTAATTTATTTGTTAAAATAAAGTTCTTAATAGAATTGTTAAAGTTTGACTGATTAATTGTAAAATTTTTCAGAGGTGAAAGCCTGTTATATTGAACGGATTTTTTTTAAACTAATTATATCTTTTTATTGATCAAAGATACTCTAGGGATAACAGGCTAATAGTTGTATTGGGACCAGCCCTTTACTCTGTTTGGTACCTCGATGTCGGCTCAACATGTCCTAAAGGTTAATAAGCTTTTAAGGGTTAGGTTGTTCGCCTATTAAAATGTTACGCGAGCTGGGTTCAGAACGTCGTGAGACAGTTCGGCCCCTATCTTCTATGTTATTTTAATTTGTTAGATTTGGCCTGAGTACGAAAGGAACGGAACCTATATACCTATGGTTATGTATTTTATTTTATTATACAATTGCTACGTATTTATTAATTAAGAACTGAAATTATATAAGTTCGGAAATTATTCTAATATTAATTTTTAAACCAAAATACTATTGGAAAGGTTTTCACGATTTTTTCTAAAGAAATAATCGTTAAAAACCCTGTTTTAGTTAAATAATTTATTTATACTATATTAAACTTAGTATATTAAATTTTTGCTTTTATTTTTACTTTTTTAATAAATTCACATATTACCCCTCAATTTATAAATGAGGGCGGAGTAGTTTAGTGTAATGGCAGCATACCGGACCCATAATCCGGTGGAGATGGTTCGATTCCTCATCTGCTATAGGTTAAGATGTATAGCGGCTTTTATTCCCCTTCATTTAACCTTATTTTACCTTACTCTTTTTTTACATTCTTGCTATAATTTTTCCATTACAAAATCCTGTGCCTAGACAGCTTTAGCAAGTATTGCTAGAAATATTTTTTTAATTATTCCTCGAGCACTAAGCTCTCAAGCTTCGCTACTTTATTGCTTAAATGCAATAGATACTTTTTTATTCAGTCAATTTTTGCTTGTAACAATTCCTTTTATAGATAAAGATTTTACTCTTTTCTTATTATTGCACACTAAACCTTCTTTATTAACTTCCCACTGAAATTTTTCATAATTTTTCATTGTATAATACTGTGCCTAGACAGCTTTAACAAGCATGGCCAAAAATTCTTTTTAATTTTTCCTTAAGCTTTTCTACTTTATTGTTTAAATGCAATAGATACCTTTTTATTCAGTCAATTTTTACCTGTAACAATTCCTTTTATAGATCTTATTATAATAGAAATTACATTTTCCTATCTGAAGGCAAATTAGTTGGTCAAATTATAGGCTTTTATGGTAATAAGCTTTTAATTGTACACCTAATTGAAGATTCACCTAAGTTGACTACATACTGTACCTTTATATTAAGAGTACATATAAAACTAAGAGATTTAAGCGACCTTCTGGTTGAGAGCATAAATTTTCTCAATAAAGAATCATTTACTTCTTCTATCTCTATTCTATTTCCCTTACCTTCCCTTAACTTATACTTAAATACAAAAACTTTACTCTTTTAGAAATTAATATCATTAAATCTTAACCGGACAACCAATTTTTACGAAGTTTATTTCGTTAATACGTCCTATAACCAATTTCTTACTCGTAAAAAGCCCTGGAAGATATCTTATTTGAGTACATTTTTTGTATATACACAAGGCATAAATACAGAAATATTTCTTAAACTTAATTTATACCTTTAAATACTATATCTAATATGATTATAGTTAAATTTTTCAGATTTATTTACATTAACTATTTTTACTTAAATTCCGATATATACTTCAAATTTTCTAGGTATATTTTACCTGCATATATTCTATTCTATTTTTTTATGTTATTTAGTTATTCCGTATACTGTTTACATGAAGATTTATTATCTTTAGTACCTAAAAATAGTAGTTTTAGAGAAGGTGGAGAAAACCGAAAAGCCCTCTATATTTTAGGTTCCTTAAATGAGAATACTTTAGAGTTTTATATGTACTATCTCCAATCTAGTTGGTGTAGTGCAGAGGATCCTGCAGATATATTAAAGGAAGCTATTAATAGAAGCCAAGCGTCTAAAGGAGTTTTTAAGGAAAAATCCTTGTCTAAGGATAAAGATTTTAAATCTTTAGAAGAGGCAGAAGAATTTTTAACTAAAGAAATGGGGTTACACTTCCCTCTACATCTAATAAAGGATATTACTAGACCTAATGCAGATATAATTATTAAATATTGTACAGGTCTTTCTATGGAAGAATTTATTCAATCCAAAAAAGACGAACTATTTTCTAAATTAAGTAAAGACATTAAGTCTATATTAAAGGACTATAACTCTAATCTACTGCAATTATTTTGAGCAAAAGGGGATTACGATAAGTCTAAAGAACTTGTTAAGCTAATTTCTGAATTTTATAGAGATTTCCACTCTAATTTAAAGGCTCTTATTTTAAAGGACCTTGAAAAGTACAATAAAGAAGTTCTTATTAGATCCGCCCTATACTGAGATAAAAGCGTAGGTTTATTGAAGTTTCAGGGACATAATAAACCTGGAGACTATATAGGATTAGGTTATTTTAATGAATCTTTAGATCATATATACATTACTCTTAAATTTTATAATAACATAGATAAACACCCTTCTTTTTCAAAACTAAATTCTTTAGGTCAACTTTTAATTTACCATCTACATGCAGAACAAACATATTGTTTAGTTATAGAAGATAACGGTAAGAAATCCTATATCAAAATAACATCATCCGCTATTTTTGACCCTAATTATAGATCCTTGTCTGAAACCCTTCGTGGACGTGAACTTATAAACAGGTTTACTACACCAAAATCCCCTATTATAACTTTTATTTCTACACTTATTCCACAGATTAAAGAGGTTTACCCAGATGTATCTTTAGAGAATTTTTCTGAAAAGTGCAAATCAGTTAGATTACACAATACTTCAGAAATTATTAAGCAGGAAGAAGCTGTACAAGAATTAATTAAAGAAGTAAAAGAAAGAGATAGTTACATTAATACTGAACTAAAGGAAAATACCTATGATAAATTTAAAACCTTTTACTTCGATTAATAATATAGTTTTTACTTTTATTTCCAAATTTAATATGGCAATTTTCGATAGAATAAGTTGCGGCTTATTTTGGTCCCCCTTCTTTAGCAGATTATACTTAATATATATTTTTAATAGATTTGAAATAATAGCTGCCTTAACTTATCTAATATACATATTCTACCTTTTCATTTTTAGCCTTTCTGGATGTGCAGCTTTATTTGATTACTTTTCTACTACAGTCAAAGATGACGTATTAGGAATTATAAATATAGAAAATAATTCTAGAGAAGGGGGTTTAGGTTACCTTAACGCCCACGTATATGGCGAACTCGATGAAATTACTCTAGAGTTGTATTTACTCTATTTACAATCTGACTGGTGTAACAGGATAGAGCCTTCTACAGTTTTAAAAGAGGCTTATACTAGATCACAGACTAATAAAAGACCATTTAAGCAAGAGCTGTTAGTTAAAGGTAGAGAACTAAAAACTCTAGAAGAGGCTGAAAAATTCTTAAGGGAAGAAATGGGACTACATTTCCCCAAACACTTAATAGCTAATACACGTCGACCTAGTGTGGATATTGTAATTAAATATTGTACAGGACTTTCTATGGAAGAATTTATTCAGTCCAAAAAAAATATTCTTATAAATAAATTAATTAAAGACTTAAGGGCTTTATTTGAGGACTATAATGGAGGATTTATATCTCTATTTTGAGCTGAAGGTCTTCTTTCGCAAATGAAAAAAGCTTTAGAGCTCACCTTAGATTTTACAATTAATTTCCACAGCAATATGTCAAAGCTTATGCTAGAGGATATATACAAGTACAATAAAGAAGTTCTTATTAGATCCGCCCTTTATTGATATAAAGATGTTGGGTTACTAAAATATACTGGCGACGGCAAACCTGGAGATTTTATTGGCTTAGGTTATTTAGGTCTTTATACTAATACTATTTACGTTAATACTTTATTTTATTTAAACATAGATAAGTACCCAGATTATAATAAATTACTTCCCTACGGTAAAGTTGTTGCTCAAGCGGCATATGCAGATGCTATATATTTACTAGAATTGCCTGTTAATGGAGAAACCTCAGTAACTAGAGTACCTTCTTCTGTACTTTTCGATAAAAACTATAAAAAGTTACCTTATGGACCTTATGGACCTAGCATTATGGCGAATTTCTTTACTCCCCTAAAGCCTATTATAACTTTTGCTGTAAGAACCCTTGAAGAAATTTCAGAAGCCTATCCTGGAACTACTAAAGAAAACTTTACTGAGAGAAGTAAAGGCTTTAGGCGTAGGATAGTAGAAAACCTTATAGAGCAAGAGAATTTAGTCGACGAAATTGTTAAAAAAGCTGAAGCTGATCGTGATGATATTAATGCTGCAGAAGAAAAAAATTATGATAAGTTTAAAATATTTTACTTTGATGAGTAACCTATATTATCTTTTATAGGCCGAGATTTTACTCTTTCATTATTACTTAACACTAAACCTTCTTCATTAACTTCTTACTAAA
>CAXASE010000052.1:0-113088 GCA_963971465.1 Lepidochitona cinerea
TGAGAGTACGCCTTGTGACCCTCACAAAACTGAGATAAAACTGGGTCAACGGATACTGCTGGCAGAGTGAACATTTTAATCATAATCCCTGCATCAAATGAAATCTGCAGTCCTAAAATATGCTCTTCTTAAAGGCATACTTGCCGCGAAAATCAGGAATATTGTTTACATTAAAAAAGAAAGACCGTATTCTGTATTTTTCCCAGACAATATAAGTTAGGAACTTTCTATTTTTACCAAAATTTAGAAGTTTGGACGTCACTTTGTATTTTTAATTTGAATTTGAAAATTTAAATTGTTACGGACCCGGAACGTAAACAAACCGATCTGCCCCCTATTGGCGATTTTATGTTTCAGTCGAGTGAGTGAACTAACGGCACAGTGTAATTTTACGTAGGCCTATTTATCTGAGAAAAACAGACTGACGATCGGTTAACAGCGACTGGAAAAGCCTGCTGATAATTGTTTGAGTGTAAACCACAGATACAAAGGCCTGAAAGGAGGGTAATCCAACACGAAAGTTGACCGACACTGATCGTTGTTGTTGTAATCAGGCTTCGATTCTTCGTTTGTTTTTCACCCCATTTTTACAGCAACAATTCTTTTAGCAACATTTTATTTTCTAAATGTCACCGAACATTTCATAGATGTTCTTCGAAAGCACCCTTGCTTCGATTCCCGCTCAGGCAATGGATTTGTCTGATTTGGATCTTATTCGCTTTCTATTATAAACTTGCCTGTATGCCTACGTGCAAAGAGCCCGTTTTATGCCCTATTTTACCCCAAAACGTGATTGTCTTCTTATCAGCCCAAAAATAATGCGTGCGGGCGGTAGGTGTGTTGCACGCTCAAATCGATCAGCCCTCCAACAGCGGGTCGCGGGGCCTAATCCCATTTAGCCCCGAAATAGTAACAGTTTTAATGTGGTATTCGGGTACCAACGTTAGGACTGCAGTTAACTCAAGGTATAGCCCCCCCCCCCCCCCCCCCCCCCCACTAATAAACTTGGCAACATCGTCCTATAAGTTAAATAATCTTGCGTGAGGAATAAAGCACCAAATAAACAAGCAATCAGTATAGAGTATAGATCACTGGACGCCCACGCACCGAGGAGCTTTCCACCTATGCGTCAATGGTTCGAATTTCCACTATCATCACATCCATCTTCAATACAACCCTGGAAGCCTTCTGGGCTGACTTGGCATATAGAAGAGAAGTCAAACGCCAACAAGCCTTTTCCCAATGCATATCGGATCCAAATCTAGCTACAGACGATGGACTATTTACTTATAAGCATAAATTTTCCGAAGTCACCCAAATCAATCATCTAAGTCTTTTCTAAACTACTAACGCAGAGTTTAATCAAACCATTGTCGTATATATGTGGACCGAAAGTATTTAAACAGTTTTTGTCAAAAATCTAAAAAGTAATTATTTATCGTCAAATATCGGAAAGTGTAGAAGAATATGGTTTCTGCCATACTCAACTACTATCTAATAGAGTATACGCCATGTATTGGACCGTATATGTTTCCTATGGATGATTAATGCAAAGAAACCAAGAATTTCAATCTACTCTCCACTCTGAAAGAAAAAAGACCAATATTGACTTCAAAACCGAAAATTGACGAATTCTCAAAAATACCAAATCTGTGTCTTTTCAGAGCAACTAGCCTATAATTGCCCTCAAATGTCCTCAGATACCTTGAAATGTCCATCGAAAGCGAAAAAACCCGAAATTGAACCATTACCATATTTGTCCCAACGGCCTGTCTCCATTAGGAGAAAGCCGTTTGTGGCCAGACCGGACACATATGGTGGACACTTTTGGCACTTTTATGGAATTTAAATTTTTGTCATTTCCAAATGAAAGACCAGCCTAAATCATTTTAAAAACCACTTTCACTTTTTCCATGAGGTTTTTAGAAATATCTAAAAATTTATTTTTAAATATTTCTTGTCAGTATCCGAAACCCCCTCCGTAAGACCCTCATTCAAAACTAAACAAATTTAAGGATTTTCGCTGCTTTAACAGCTACAAATACTGGCACATGAGTAGTACAACACATGCCGAAGATATTTTAAAAGTTTTGAAGCCGAAAAAGTAATTGAATATCGTCAATTTTTGCCCAGAAAAAAGCCTGAAAAGGAATTATTTATCGTCAAATGTTGAAAAGCTAACAGTTCATATCAGGATGTACGTGTAGAATAATATGGGTTTCTGCCATACTCAACTACGATCTAATAGAGTATACGTCATGTATTAAACCGCATGTGTTTCCTGTTGATCAAAAATGCAAAGACACCAAGAATTTCAATCTACTCTCTACCCTGAAAGAATCCGAAACCCCCTCCGAAAGACCCTCATTCAAAACTAAACAAATTGAAGGATTTTCGCTGCTTTTAAAGCTACAAATACTGACACATGAGTAATACAACACATACCGAAGATAATTAAAAAGTTATAAAGACGAAGAAGTAATTAAATATAGTCAAATGTTGGAAAGCTAACAGTTCATATCAGGATTACGTGTAGAAGAATATCGTTACACTTTTGGCACTTTTATGAAATTTAAATTTTTGTCATTTCCAAATGAAAGACCAGCCTAAATCATGTAAAAAACCACTTTCACTTTTTCCATGAGATTTTTAGAAATATTCGTGAATTAATAAATTCGTGAATTTTCAGTTTTGAAGTCAATATTGGTCTTTTTTTCTTTCAGAGTAGAGAGTAGATTAAAATTCTTGGTTTCTTTGCATTTTTCATACATAGGAAACATATACGGTCCAAAACATGGCGTAGAATCTATTAAATAGCAGTTGAGTATGGCAGAAACCATATTCTTCTACACGTACATCCTGCTATGAACTGTTAGCTTTTCGACATTTGACGATAAATAATTCCCTTTCAGGCTTTTTTTCTGGACAAAAATTCTTTGATATCTTCGGCATGTGTTGTACTACTCATGTGCCACTATTTGTAGCCTTCAAAGCAGCGAAATTCCTTAAATTTGTTTAGTTTTGAATGAGGGTCTTTCGCAGGGTGTTTCGGATACTGACAAGAAATATTTAAAAATAAATTTTTAGATATTTCTAAAAACCTCATGGAAAAAGTGAAAGTGGTTTTTAACATGATTTAGGCTGGTCTTTCATTTGGAAATGACAAAAATTTAAATTTCATAAAGGTGCCAAAAGTGTCCACCATATGTGTCCGGTCTGGCCACAAACGGCTTTCTCCTAACGGAGACAGGCCGTTGGGACACATATGGTAATGTTTCAATTTCTGGTTTTTTCGCTTTCGATTGACATTTCAAGGTATCTGAGAACATTTGAGGGCAATTATAGGCTAGTTGCTCTGAAGAGACACGGATTTGGTATTTTTTGAGAATTCGTGAATTTTCAGTTTTGAAGTCAATATTGGTCTTTTTTCTTTCAAAGTAGAGGGTAGATTGAAATTCTTGGTTTCTTTGCATTTTCCATCAACAGGAAACACATACGGTTCAATTAATGACGTATATTCTAGTAGATCGTAGTTGAGTATGGCAGAAACCATATTCTTCTACACGTACATCCTGATATGAACTATTAGCTTTCCGACATTTGACGATATTTAATTACTTTTTCGGCTTCAAAACTTCTAAAATATCTTTGGTATGTGTTGTATTACTCATGTGCCAGTATTTGTAGCTGTTAAAGCAGCGAAAATCCTTAAATTTGTTTAGTTTTGAATGAGGGTCTTTCGGAGGGGGTTTCGGATACTGACAAGAAATATTTAAAAATATATTTTTAGATATTTCTAAAAACCTCATGGAAAAAGTGAAAGTGGTTTTTAAAATGATTTAGGCTGGTCTTTCATTTGGAAATGACAAAAATTTAAATTTCATAAAAGTGCCAAAAGTGTCCACCATATGTGTCCGGTCTGGCCACAAACGGCTTTCTCCTAACGGAGACAGGCCGTTGGGACACATATGGTAATGGTTCAATTTCGGGTTTTTTCGCTTTCGATGGACATTTCAAGGTATCTGAGGACATTTGAGGGCAATTATAGGCTACTTGCTCTGAAAAGACACGGATTTGGTATTTTTTGAGAATTCGTGAATTTTCAGTTTTGAAGTCAATATTGGTCTTTTTTCTTTCAGGGTAGAGGGTAGATTGAAATTCAAAAACCTCATTTCTAAAAACCTCATGGAAAAAGTGAAAGTGGTTTTTAACATGATTTAAGCTGGTCTTTCATGTGGGAATGACAAGAATTTAAATTTCATAAAAGTGCCATCGGAGACTGGACGTCTGGACACATATGGTAACGGTTTAATTGCGGGTCTTTTCGCTTTCGATGGACATTTCAAGGTATTTGAGAGCAAATTATAGGCTAGTTGCTCTGAAAAGACACAGATTTGGTATTTTTGAGAATTTGTGAATTTTCAGTTTTGAAGTCAATATTGGTCCGTTTTGCCTCAGATGGAAATTGTTGGTTTCTTTTCATTTCTTTTATAATCAGGGAACATATACAGTGTATTACATTACATACAGAGCCAATTTATTAGATACCAGTTTCTTAGGGGACGGAATTTCTAAAGCGCTTCTTTTACAAGCGCATAATATTTTGGATAAATGTTAAGATCTGGCAATACAAAATACCAAAATATATCGATAAAAGTTAAGTAAAGTTATTACTTTTTCATCTAATAACAACCAGATAGTTGTACTACGTTGTTGTTTAAGTATTGCTATATACTTTTATACGTATTGTTTTCAAGACTTCCAGTTGTATCCAAAGAAGTATTGTTAATAATCAGTATGGCATCTTTCACTTGTGAGTGACGCAAATTTAATTCAATAGTGTAATGCTAATTTTCAACCTAAGGAGACAGGCCGTTGGGACACATATGGTAATGGTTCAATTTCGGGTTTTTTCGCTTTCGATGGACATTTCAAGGTATCTGAGGACATTTGAGGGCAATTATAGGCTAGTTGCTCTGAAAAGACACGGATTTGGTATTTTTTGAGAATTCGTGAATTTTCAGTTTTGAAGTCAATATTGGTCTTTTTTCTTTCAGGGTAGAGGGTAGATTGAAATTCAAAAACCTCATTTCTAAAAACCTCATGGAAAAAGTGAAAGTGGTTTTTAACATGATTTAAGCTGGTCTTTCATGTGGGAATGACAAGAATTTAAATTTCATAAAAGTGCCATCGGAGACTGGACGTCTGGACACATATGGTAACGGTTTAATTGCGGGTCTTTTCGCTTTCGATGGACATTTCAAGGTATTTGAGAGCAAATTATAGGCTAGTTGCTCTGAAAAGACACAGATTTGGTATTTTTGAGAATTTGTGAATTTTCAGTTTTGAAGTCAATATTGGTCCGTTTTGCCTCAGATGGAAATTGTTGGTTTCTTTTCATTTCTTTTATAATCAGGGAACATATACAGTGTATTACATTACATACAGAGCCAATTTATTAGATACCAGTTTCTTAGGGGACGGAATTTCTAAAGCGCTTCTTTTACAAGCGCATAATATCTTAGTACACCTGAGATAGTCTTTTACTTTTAGGGCTGCTCACTATTGGATATTTAACTCCAAAGATTTTTCTGCTTTTTATTTTTATTTCAAATATTTAGAAAATCTAGTTTTTTTAATATATACTCCTGCGTTATGTTTTTGCTTAATATAAAAGTCTTTAAAGTGGCATGAGCTTTCAAAATGTTGATTCAATAGTGTAATGCTAATTTTCAACCGAATTAGGTTCCGCTATTTCATTAAATGGCACATTTAGACAATAATAATACAAGTATATGTTGGTCTCACTTAAGGCTAAATATATAAGCTATCGGACCTTTAAATGTCTATAGCTTTTCACATGAATAGTTTTACAAATTGTTTCCAATTAAAGACAGCATTTCGTGGGGAAAAGGCGTGGAAAATTGGCTTATCGTTTTGTATGAGTATGGAATAAAAACGGGAAGATGTAGTTTTAAATATGTAAGTCTGGCTTTATTTCTTTGTTTTATTATTTAAGATTTATGTACGTCAACTTTTTTATGTACCTCGAGTTTATAACCTTTAGTTTGAAGATGCATTTAATGGCTCTAGTGTGACTCAATCCCACGACACATTGACGGAGAACTGGTTTTTGTGGAAGCCGAACTCTAATCGTTCATGCTTTGGATGCCAAACGCAAATTTTACTGTGATCTTTTTATCTTTAGTTTAGTTTTTGAATTTCAATCAGACCTAGTTATAAATTCAAAAGTGTTGCAGAGGTTCTGATTTTACATTTTCATTACTGACAGGAGTTTTATGTGACCCAGTTTTTCGAGGCTCACAAGTCCGACCCACAAAGGCGATCGTAGGTCTATCGTTTAAGTGTGATTTTCCTTGCAAAAGATGTGGTACAATTTATCTGGCTGATCGCAGTTTGGTCAAATTAAAATGCAAAATAATACTTTTCAGGTGTCTGAAGATAATTTGGATTTCTATGGTTACAGGTTTCGTAATAACCATATGTGTCCTCCATTTGTGGCCAAAACTGCCATATGTGTCCGGCTCCCTTTCTCGAGCTGTTAGCATCTCCTGGTAGCCTATATCTTTCGACATCATAGGCCTACAGAATCAGAAAAATGCCCGAATAACCCTGGAAAATGGCAAAAACACCAGGAAAATCCTTCCGTTTGATAAATAGTTAGATCCTCATATTTATGCCCTGTTATTAGCCCAGAACGCCCCTCTGGCGATCTAGGACAGCGGAGCTTCCGGGGCCTTGCCGGCCCCTGGACCCTCGCCTATTGAGCTGGGATAGTAATTCAGCCCCCCCCCCCCCCAAATTCCGATCCGTGTAGATACGCCCTTGCTAAGTTATTAAGTTTCTGGAAAAGGGTCCACTTATTTCATAGTATTAGTCCAGACTGGGGCGAACTATTGAACAACCTTGTGAAAGGCCCACTTGCCGCCGTAGCCTGTTTAAATTTGCAAAGAAAACCAATTTACATGAGTTTAGTACGACTAATACCACTAAACTTAAACATGGGACACATAAAACATGTCTAGTTAGCTTTAGAATTTAGAAATGGGGTGAAAAACAAACGAAGAATCGAAGCCTGATTACAACAACAACGATCAGTGTCGGTCAACTTTCGTGTTGGATTACCCTCATTTCAGGCCATTTTATCTGTGGTTTACACTCAAACAAGCATCAGCAGGCTTTTCCAGTCGCTGTTAACCGATCGTCCGTCTGTATTTCTCAGATAAATAGGCCTACGTAAAATTACACTGTGCCGTTAGTTCACTCACTCGACTGAAACATTAAATCGCCAATAGGGGGCAGTGTGGTTTGCTTACGTTCCGGGTACGAAACAATTCAAATTTTCAAATTCAAATTAAAAATACAAAGTGACATCCAAACTTTTACATTTTAATAAAAATAGAAAGTTCCTAACATATTTTGTCTGGGAAAAATACAGAAAACGGTATTTCTTTTTTAATGTAAACAATATTCCTGATTTTCGCGGCAAGTGTGCCTTTAAATACACATGTGTGCGGCTAGAGGGTGTGGGTGGCGGGGGATGCCTGGTGGGGGGATATCTCAGTCGAAACTGCGGTTAGTTATGCGAATACAAGTTGCAATCATCATCAGGGAAATTACTGAATTAGTAAATTAACCGACACTGATTGACCCGGAAAAAATTCCGGGCCAGGGTGAGAATCGAACTCACGACTTAGGGTTACCGTCCCACCGCTCTACCAACTGAGCTACCCGGCCCTGCTGGGAACGGCTCGCTCGTTAGATTCTCTTATACACACAGAGCTTTAATCAAGCCCATTAGAATATGTATATTTAAATTTTCATACGTGATGAAGTCAGTGTTTCGAAAGCAAGTTGCAATCATCATCAGGGAAATTACTGAATTAGTAAATTAACCGACACTGATTGACCCGGAAAAAATTCCGGGCCAGGGTGAGAATCGAACTCACGACTTAGGGTTACCGTCCCACCGCTCTACCAACTGAGCTACCCGGCCCTGCTGGGAACGGCTCGCTCGTTAGATTCTCTTATACACACAGAGCTTTAATCAAGCCCATTAGAATATGTATATTTAAATTTTCATACGTGATGAAATTAATTTACTAATTCAGTAATTTCCCTGATGATGATTGCAACTTGCTTTCGAAACACTGACTTCATCACGTATGAAAATTTAAATATACATATTCTAATGGGCTTGATTAAAGCTCTGTGTGTATAAGAGAATCTAACGAGCGAGCCGTTCCCAGCAGGGCCGGGTAGCTCAGTTGGTAGAGCGGTGGGACGGTAACCCTAAGTCGTGAGTTCGATTCTCACCCTGGCCCGGAATTTTTTCCGGGTCAATCAGTGTCGGTTAATTTACTAATTCAGTAATTTCCCTGATGATGATTGCAACTTGCTTTCGAAACACTGACTTCATCACGTATGGAAATTTAAATATACATATTCTAATGGGCTTGATTAAAGCTCTGTGTGTATAAGAGAATCTAACGAGCGAGCCGTTCCCAGCAGGGCCGGGTAGCTCAGTTGGTAGAGCGGTGGGACGGTAACCCTAAGTCGTGAGTTCGATTCTCACCCTGGCCCGGAATTTTTTCCGGGTCAATCAGTGTCGGTTAATTTACTAATTCAGTAATTTCCCTGATGATGATTGCAACTTGCTTTCGAAACACTGACTTCATCACGTATGAAAATTTAAATATACATATTCTAATGGGCTTGATTAAAGCTCTGTGTGTATAAGAGAATCTAACGAGCGAGCCGTTCCCAGCAGGGCCGGGTAGCTCAGTTGGTAGAGCGGTGGGACGGTAACCCTAAGTCGTGAGTTCGATTCTCACCCTGGCCCGGAATTTTTTCCGGGTCAATCAGTGTCGGTTAATTTACTATGCGAATACACCTTTGTAAGTCTTCAAAGTTGAATTTATGTTTGTCGTAATATATTATTGCGACATAGTATCTCAAGCTTGACAACTAAATTAGAGGCGTATAGTGAAAGTAATGTCACATTGTAAACGTGTTTGGACGAGCCGGTTGGTAATACGCAAGATGGCTCATTTAGAGAAGACGCTTTATGGGCACAAAATGACTTCAAACTGTGCAGCAACTTTAGCCGGATTACGGCAACAGAGTGTAAACAATGGCGGAGTTTGTTATGATTTGGAAAACCGACTTGCCCGACGTCAGTGTTCGTTTGTAAGAAAAATGGCAAGTGGACACAGCAGTCCACGGGTAAATGGGATGGACAGGGTGCCAAAACCGTTCATCATTGGAGTGGCTGGTGGTACAGCTTCTGGGAAGGTTAGTTTCCAACAACATCTTGAAAATGAAAGTTAAAATGAAACTGGCAAGTGTTTTGATTTCCAGATGCCGGCCTGAACAGGGCATCGTGACCTCGACCTAAAACTGAATGGCCGCCTGACATTCACCTGTCAAACCCCAATCTACATTGAAATTGAAAATACTTGACCAGTTTTAGCCAAAACACTCGTTGTAAAATCAAAACTTATGTGATACTGTTAATTTTGACACAGTAAGAAAAAAACAAACAAAAAAAGACACACACACACGTCAAAAGGAATAACTTAGTATATATGAACACCTTTCAAGTTTAACTAAAATTTTACAAGACCATGCATGTCCAGAGCTTTGTAATAAGCAATACTCTAATGAGCTTGGAGCTCGTATATTGCAGAACATGAATTACCAACCTTTTCTGTCTTGATATCCATTCCCTTATTGTCGAATTATTGGCCAGAGTTATTGCATTACATCCATATCTAGAGCTGGCTGGAACACTTTCCGGCGGTCATGGCGGCCATGTTTTGTATTCAGCCATTCAGGAATCTTCCTATTTTACAAATAGCTACCCTCCGTAACATGCTGCCCTTCGGGCCTCACATTAACGCTACATACTGGAGCTGGACAGCTGTCCTTTTAACATTAGCGTTTGTCGTGATCAGTGGTTAACCGTGTCGTTTTGTCATTGATTATTTATATTTTAATCATTTCTTTCATCCCTTTTTGTTTTGTTTGACCACCCAATGATATCTCGGAAGCTGTCGGTTGAGATTTTGTAAACTGACAATCAATAGAAATATTTCTATTGCCTAGCTACACATTTGCTGTTACCAAGAACCAATGGAGAAAACACAACCACATCTATACATATTCTTATTTTTTGTTAGAAATCATATTCTTTGTTGTAGGTAAAATAAAAAAAGAACTGAATTTGTGAAAATATGGATATTAAAACCTTAAAAAAAAATTGGTGTTAAATATGGACCAGAGATAAAACAACAACCTAACAGCCAATCTCAAGCCAAAAGATTTCTTGGTAACGATCGGTTCCGGTAGCCTGTTGTTAATACTGCTGTTCTAAAACTACGGAAACAAAAATCTGTTACCCATCATAAAAATCAGTATATGTTATGATGCGCAAAGGATCTAGCATCAGTACAAGCATTTCAATATACGGAACCGCTTCAATGATTATTTCATAAACAATCAAAGAAATAACGACACAGTTTTAACCAAAATATCATGCAAAACTAGTGTTTAAGAATTTTCACCGACCACCTGTGAAAGATATAAGAACAGGCTAACAGCCAATTTCCCTCACGGCATAAGCACTATAAACTAGTAGTAGTGTTAATCGCATAGGTGATCAGTGAAAGTTCTACCCCTAAAGTAAACACTGGTTTCACATGATCTTGTCGAACTGCGACCAAAGTCGAAAGGGACAGATTTGGCTATGGAATATATTTATTATGCACACTAAAATACCGGTACAGGGAAAATCTTCAGGTAGAGTAAACAATAGCAGGACATATCACATATCTTGCTGAGTAATGACCTACATGTATCTCTTAAACATTGCGGTAAAAAATTCCCAAACTTTCCCTTTCAAAACGTTTGCGTTTGTATTTTGTTTCTGCAGCGGAAGTGAGAAAATGGATTTTTTTCAATTTTTGAAATACTTCACTAAAGTTAAGGTCTTACTCCGTTATTTGATAATTTCTGACATTTATGGTCGTCATCTACCTGGTACCGACCATAGATATCCAAACATAAATAATGAGTTACCTGTAGAGTGTAGACATTTAATATTATTGAATTAGATTTGAAATACATCTTGTAGTGTTTAAACGAATGACCTACCGGTACTTATTGCTTGCAACATTTTGTGCATATGAATTAACGTACATGTTAGTAGAGGAGTGACACTTATTTTTGTCAAGGAGATTTTCTCTGTGCTGGTATGTTTTAGTGTTCTGACATTAATTATAAATTTGAAAAATATAAGCTGTCAGATACATATAGTGAAACACAGAGTAAAGAAAAAATATAAAAATTTTCGATAACTACTCTGAAAAAGTGTATTCATATTATTTAAGGTATTAAACTTTCTTGAAAAATATCAGAAATTCTTCTTTCAATTTGATTTTTTCCATTTTTCTAGAAAGTGTAATCACAAAGAAATTCTACTCAGAAGATTTACTAGAACAGCATCATTTCGTTGCAACTCAAAGTGGATACATATTGAACTAATTATTTTTTTTAATTATCGTTAAGCGGTATATTAAGCATTGAATAGGGATTTTAAGCCTTCCTGCTACATTTGCTGAGCAATTGAGCAACTTTTTACCTTGTACACCCAAGGTCTAATCTAGGCTGATTTTGAACCCCATATATGGGGTTTGGGCTTCTGCAGTTTGGGTGCCCAAACCAGGGTATGAGAAAACAAATTGTTGTGATCGTTGCTTTAAATAACTGTTCTGTTTCAAACATAAATACTAGGGACATATTAGATAAAAATGGTGGTTTAAAGTAGGAGTTTTCTCCATGCAGCCTTGATGGGCCCTGGGATGGTATTGTCAACCTGCACTATGGGTGCCCAAACTTTTGCCCTAGATTATACCCTGGCACCCTATTAATATAAATTTGTGCACCCGTTTTCAAAATAGCTCATATTTTGGGTGCACCCAGTCAAAAAATTTGAATTCGACCCCTGATCATATTTTACAACCAAAATTTCATTTTTGATCAACCTTGTGTACTGTAACACATGTTCTGAAATACAATTTAACTTATGGGTAATTAGAAAACATTGCCTATTTAAAGTGGCATGAGCTGCCAAAATGTTTATATTTTGACGTTAAAACAGAATGTTTAAATTATTGGCTATTTTTCTCAAAACTTATAATTCAGAAGCTTTTTAGTGCTTCTAGTCATCGAAAATGTATGATAAAGTATTGTTTTGAACTAACTTTGGCTTAGAATGAATGAATGGTCGTCCCGGTTATTTAAATTTTGTTTACTTTTAGTTCATACAGGCCACATACTAAGGCAACACTGTAGGGATTTTCCTCATTCCAACGCCAATCAATTAGTTTTTCGGTGGCCTTCAAAGCCTCTAACTGTCGTGACGATCAGAAATTATGAAAAAAGTGTGAATTTTGGCAGCTCATGCCACTTTAAAGGCTGTTCATAATTATTTAACCCTTGTCTTTTCAGTCGTCAGTGTGCAATAAAATAATGGAGCAGCTCGATCCATCGTCAATGGAAGGTCGACAGAGACGAGTGGCTATCATCAACCAAGACGCATTTTATAAAAATCTCAACGAAACAGAAATAATCGCTGCGAACAAAGGAGAATTCAACTTCGATCATCCAGGTCAGTGAAATCAAAACTCAAATGTTTGAATTTTATTGTACAATTAATAGCGATATTGTCATTAGTTTTTAAACTTTTTTTTATCTCACTTCAAAATTCTTTAATGTGCCCGGCTGGGAAGCAAATTCGATGAGTGCCTAACTACAAACTCTGAGATGGGGCTACTGTTTATGGAAATAAGACTTTTCAGGGTAGCAGTGTCAGTGTCACCATAGCGTTTTTGTGACTTAGCAAATTGTGTTCATACAGTATATGAAGCTCTGGGCTGGTTTCACAAAGCAGTTGCATCTCAAACAAAGACTAGTTGCCACTGGATACCATACTGAAGAGATAGAACGTCATGGCAACTGTGATTGATCACTCTTTGTGACGGCTTCATGAAACAGCCCCCAGTTCTGACGTCATGAAGCGTCAAATGTCAAAAAGATCTCTTGGAGGTAGAATCCAGTTTGACTTTGTGAATAATACATTTAGATTGATGTTTTCTGGCACACACAAGATTATTTCCTTTAAAGGCACACTTGCCACGAAAATCCAGAAGACTGTTTACATTAAAAACAGTGGACGGTTTTCTGTATTTTTCCAAGACAGAAAAAGCTAGGAACTTTCCAACACTTAAGTTAACCAACACTGATCAGTGTTGTTGTTGTAATTCTTCGTTTGTTTTCCCCCGTCATTTATACATTCTAAACCTAATTGGATATGCTTTATGTGTGCTATGTTTAATTTTAGTGGTTTTAGCTGTAGTAAGCTTGTGCAAATTGGTTTTCTTAACAAATGTCAAACAGGCTATGGTGGCAAGTGGGCCTTTAAACAGTGGGGGTGCCAGGTTTTGTGGGAGAGGTAACTGGGCTCTTTACCCTTCCAAACTGGGCGATTGAGTGAAAAACCCACTCAGAAATTCTTGACAAACTGAGTGGGATTAAAATTCACGGCCCATCAAACGAATGGAGACACTATCGCTCCGCTGACTGTGCCACTAAGCAACCCCACACTACCCAAATAATAGAATTATACATTTATACAGGATCGTATTCAAGATCGTATCCAAAGATGGGATTTCAACACAATGTGAGCTTTCTCAATTGTAATATTTTTTGAAATTTTATTTTAGATGCATTTGATGTAGCTTTAATGGTGGAAACTTTAAAACTTATGCGAGCTGGGCGGAGAGTAAATATCCCAAAATATAACTACATCGATAATGCAAGGTAAGTCATAAAAAATACTGCTTAATTTGTCAAACAGGTGTAAATTTTACCTACATACATGTATATAATTTAGACAAGAAGATTTTCCCTGTGCCCATGAACGACCTATGTGGGATGGTTGCCAGTTACCAGCGGAAGGTCGTGGGTTCCTCCGGGCACAGAGCCTGGTTTCCTCCCACAATAAAACTGGCAACGCCGCCATATAAGGGAAATAATCTTGAGCGCGGCGTAAAACACCAAACAACATTACAATCAATCCCTGTGCCCATATGTTTTAGGGTTCATAGATACATAATGTGTATGAGTTGTCAAGTACTTGATAAAGGTTGGGGGTTTCCTCAGAGCAAAGAGTCAGATTTCCTCCCCCATGATATTAGTGAAATAATCGTGAGTGCGACTAAATCAATCAATGAATCATATGGCAGCATAGGGCCTGGGAGTGTCCGGATTTTGCAATAAATGGTGACAGATGGCGATTTTTGATGACGTCAGTTCGATTGACGTTTTTTGTTGGACAACGTCAGAACTGAGCGTCACATTCGATAGATAAAGGCTTATTACATGCACAACGGTAGTGCCGGTGAAAGGAAATTTGTGCAATACTCCCTATTGCTATGTCCGTCTGTCCATTGGTCATTGTAAAAAGCCTCGTAAACACATTATCTAAAAAAGTCTTTCATTTACAACTTTGAAACTTCACACATTTGTTTAATACAGCAAGTACAAGAAGCCTATTAAAAATCAACGCGCTCGATGTTTTTTAAAAGAGTTATGCCCCTTACATTACCGCTGCTGTAAAAAGCCTTGTAAACACATTATCTCAACAAGTTTTTCACTCACATTTTTAGCCTGCCTGCCATAATTCTGATGGAGGGCTATTCAAATCGTTTTTCCGTGGTCCGCCGTCCGTCCGTTAACTTTTTGCTTGCTACCTTTATTCCAAGAAAACTACCAGTCCAATCTTAATCAAACTTAACATACATCATCACCTAGGTCTAGTTGTGCACCGTTCATTTTCATCTCATTTGCATATTCAATATGGCCACCAGGGGGCGATATTGTTTTTTTTTTTGTTACCTTTATTCCAAGAAAACTACCAGTCCGATTTTCACCAAACTTGGCTCGCATTATGTCCATATAGTCTACATGTAGTTGTGCATCGTACATTTTCATCTCATTTGCATATTCACTATGGCCGCCAGTGGGGCGATGTTATTTTTCTTTGTTACGTTTATTTTTACTTTTATTCCAAGAAAACTATGAGTCCAATCTTAATGAAACTCAACATACATCATCATCCTATGGTCTAGTTGCACACTGGTCATTTTCATCTCATTTGCATATTCAATATGGCCACCAGGGGGCGATGTTGTTTTTCTTTGTTACCTTTATTCCAAGAAAACTACCTGTCCAATCTTAATCAAACTTAACATACATCATCTCACCCTATGGTCTTGTTGTGCACCGTACATTTTCATCTCATTTGCATATTCAATATGGCCACAAGGGGGCGATGTTGTTTTTCTTTGTTACCTTTATTCCAAGAAAACTACCTGTCCAATCTTAATCAAACTCAACGTACATCATCTCACCCTATGGTCTTGTTGTGCACCGTACATTTTCATCTCATTTGCATATTCAATATGGCCGCCAGGAGGACGATGTTTTATCTTTATCTTTATTCCAAGAAAACTGCCTGACATTAATCAAACTCAACATACATTATCACCCTATGGTCTAGTTATGCACCGTTCATTTTCATCTCATTTGGATTTTCAATATGGCCGCCAGGAGGACGATATTGTTTTTTTGTTACTTTTATTCCAAGAAAACTACTGGTCTGATTTTGACCAAACTTGGCCCACATTATCTCCCTATGATCTAGTTGTGCACCCTATATTTTCATCTCATTTGCTTATTAAATATGGCTGCCAGGAGGCAATGTTTTTTTTTCACTAAATTTGAAAATGAAACTTTTTTTCAAGGGGAGCTTACTTTGTAATTCACAATTTAATTTTCCTCAACAATAGTTATCTCCCTGGAATAAGATTTTTTCATGTAGGCCCTAATTCCTATATCCAGTTATTGAACAATCTTTAATATGAATGGATGAACGCGGGCGTTAAGATCCCTTTAAAGGCACACTTGTCGCGAAAATCAGGAATATTGTTTACATTAAAAAAGAAAGACCGTTTTCTGTATTTTTCCCAGACAATATAAGTTAGGAACTTTCTATTTTTACCAAACTTTAAAAGTTTGGACGTCACTTTGTATTTGAATTTGAAAATTTGAATTGTTAGGTACCCGGAACGTAAACAAACCAAACTGCTCGCTGTGGCGCATTCATGTTTCAGTCGAGTGAGTGAACTAACGGCACGGTGTAATTTTACGTAGGCCTATTTATCTGAGAAATACAGACTAACGATCTGTTAACAGCGACTGGAAAAGCCTGCTGATAATTGTTTGAGTGTAAACCACAGATAAAAAGGCCTGAAATGAGGGTAATCCAACACGAACGTTGACCGACACTGATCGTCGTTGTTGTAATCAGGCATCGTTTGTTTTTCACCTCATTTCTACATTCTAAAGCTAACTAGACATGTTTTATGTGTCCTATGTTTAAGTTTAGTGGTATTAGTCGTACTAAGCTCATGTAAATTGGTTTTCTTTGCAAATTTAAACAGGCTACGGCGGCGAGTGAGCCTTTAAGGGATCTCTTGTTTTTTTTTTGTTACTTTTATTCCAAGAAAACTACCAGTTATCTCGTTATCTCCCTATAGCTTTGTTGTGCACTATACATTTTCATCTCATTTGCATGTTCAATATGGCCACCAGGGGGGGGATGTTGTTTTTCTTTGTTACCTTTACTCAAAGAAATCTAC
This sequence comes from Lepidochitona cinerea, assembly GCA_963971465.1. Taxonomy (NCBI): domain Eukaryota; kingdom Metazoa; phylum Mollusca; class Polyplacophora; order Chitonida; family Tonicellidae; genus Lepidochitona; species Lepidochitona cinerea. Next base: position 16,785 of record CAXASE010000052.1, read on the forward strand.
CTGTCTAACATTAATCAAACTCAACATACATTATCACCCTATGGTCTAGTTATGCACCCTTCATTTTCATCTCATTTGCATATTCAATATGGCCGCCAGGAAGGCGATATTGTTTTTTTTATCCAGTTATTGCTGTAACAATCTTTAATATGAATAGATGAACGCCAGCGTTAAGATCCCTTAAAGGGATCTCTTGTTAAAACTTACTACATTTGTTCAATACAGCAAGTACAAGAAGCCTATTTAAAATCAATTCGCTCTGACGTGTTTTTTTACAGAGTTAAGCCCCTTACATTACTGCTGCTGTAAAAAACCTTGTAAACACATTATCTCAACAAGTCTTTCACTCATTTGACCCACTTCCTACATTTGTTCCATACAGCAAGCACAAGAAGCCTATTGAATATCACCGCGCTCGGATGTTTTTTTCAAGAGTTTGCCCCTTACATTACCACTGCTGTAAAAAGCCTTGTAAACACATTATCTGAAAAAGTCTTTAACTTACATCTTTGAAACCTCACACATTTGTTTAAAGTGGCATGAGCTGCCAAAATTCACACTTTTTTCAGAATTTCTGATCGTCACGACAGTAAGAAGCCTTGAAGGCCATCGAAAAACTAAATGATCGGCATTGGAATGGGGGAAAATCCATGCAGTATGTGGTCTGTGTGAACCGAAAACGTATTCGAAAAGTAAACAAAATTTAAAATTCATTGATTTTAACCAAAGTTAGTTCAAAACAAAACTTTATCATACATTTTCGAGACTAGAAGCACTAAAAAGCTTCGGAATAACCGTAATAACCGATTTTATTTCCAACTAAGGTCATACGATAAGGGCGGCTGATGTTATTTTCCAGGGTTTGGTGAACAAAGAATCGATTAGTGACACTAAAGCTGACTATCCATGTGCGCGTATTTGCGTATACGTATGCGTGTCTGCGTATGCTGTGCGTATGTTTTTTGTACGTTTTCATACATCCATATATGCGTATGTTTCGATCCGTTTTTCCTCTTCCGTCATATTGCCCTGGCACATAAACCCTACATTGGCCTTAATCCAGCTGAAGACCTCGAGGCTATGGGACTGAGGTTCACATCTTGATCTTCATTTTCTTCGGCTACACGGGAAGGTGTTTTATTCCAGCTTTCAGTCCTCATAACAACTGTGATAGCATATAAATATAATCTTGAGATTATGATGAAAGGGTATTTTTACATAAATGTGCACGAGATTGATATGGTAATTACTTTATAACGGCCAAAGATGGGGTTACGCTCACCGTGCGCCCCTTGTTTGGAAGAACAGGATCCATTACAGTAATTGGGCCAGGGAACACCTCAGAAGATGACGTCAAAGCACGGATTTCCCCCATGATCTGCCGTCCGTTTTCCGTAAAAATCCTATACGATTCTATATGCATATACGCAGACGGACACGTATACACAAACGTACACATGGATAGGCCCTCTATTATTTTATATGTGTTTGATTTCATCCGTATACGCACGAATTCACGCACTACGCATACAATTTAAATCTTAAAACATAAAAAAATGAATATTTAATCATGGAGCTGTATCTTCTCTGATTTCGAAACTCGGTCAGTCGCATGGTTTCATCCTACAACTATAACACATTACGGCCGTAGTGCTATGGTTTCATCGGATGCAGTCTTAGTATTAGCCTACAGTATTTTTTCAGAGCAACGACTTGATCGAAATATGGCTTGTAATCTCCGTACAGACGACGGGGAAGTGAAACAAGAAACATTAACAGGAACTATTTGAGAATTTTACAGATCAAATTCTTCGAAAACCGTTTTAGTTATTGTTTGTAATGTAAGATGGCCAAATGTACATTATAAGAGACACTACTCATCTTAGTCTTAAGCTAGAGTTATCGTTCTTTTTCTCCTTGACATTCCATATCCGGCCTGAGCGATGCTCATATCGATGTAGAGGATACAGTTGTTATTTGGATGACAGCATCCAAGGACCACCGGTTCTAGTAGGCCTACATAGAGGATTTTTTGACGGAATGCTTCCGTGTTTCATGTTGGGCCACCAGATGACTCACAATGTTTCAGTTCTATAATTAGCACCAAATACCTCTGGTTAACCACTATATTTTTTGTAGCACCATTCTTTCCGTAACACCATATTTTGGCGTTAACTATTGTTGTACTAGATAAACACCATATTTTGTATATGTTGTCGCCGCCTATTTTGAGTCAATCCGACAAATAGTCAATCGGTGTATAATAGTTCTGGTTATCAGGTACAATGGTGAGGTGAACCTTTTCAGTTACAGGTTCTAGCAATCAGTCTTAGTCCATATGATAGATTCTATTTAGGTGAATTCATTTTAACAGGGTGTTCTCAGGGTACATTTCTATCAGTGTCATACTGATCGTGTAAGGTTTAGATCAAGTCAAAATCTTACTTTTTCTAACCTGGGATATTCGAACCCAGAAGTAGTAAAGTTAAATGTACATGTAGGGTAGTAAGCGCCACATAATACTTCAGTAACGCCATCAAGTAAACATTTTGTTTAAGTTATGTAATAAAGCTTTATATGATAAGGAATATCATCTTATTGCTCATTCTTCTTTTTGGTAACTACCCCTTACAGTAAGATCTAATATGTGATCTATTTAGGGACTCAACGTACCCATATGAACAAATGTATCAAGTCACTGCCTTCGAACGGTAGGCTACATGGCGTCAGTCAGTTATGTGGATTTTTATTACAGCAAAACACTATAGATTGGTTGAAGGTCAGCTATTTGCTGAATCTTATTGGCTGTTTCTCTGACAGTGATTGACATTTACCACCCCGCCCATACTGGCAATAACCCTTTGTTGTATTAAACTGTTCCAATGATACGCTAGTGTCGGCAAGCTCTTTCTAAATAAAATATAAAACGTGCCATTTCATTAATTCTAATTATACCCCCCGCAACGAAGTTAGGGGGGGGTATACTGGAATCGGCTTGTCCGTCCGTCTGTCCGTCTGTAGACACAATTTTGTCCGGACTACTCCTCCTAAGATTTTGCTTTGATTTCAATGAAATTTCACAAATATGTTACCAATGGTATGTAGATGTGCATGCCCAACTTACAGGATGATATTTCCTTTTTTCACATTTTTATGACGTTTTTGACTTATAGGACTTTGCCATTTTTGGGGTCTCATTCCATATGAAGACAGGGTTATCGTGTTATCGCCCCTCCCTCCTCCCTACCTTCCCCCCTCCCCCCCCCCCCCCTTCTACTGACATGAAGTGTGTATGTACGCTCATACATCCGTCCAATCGTTGTTCCCTCTGTCTGTCTGTCCGTCCGTCCGTCCATAGACACAGTTTTGTCCAAAATACTCCTCCAATGGGTCTCATTCCATATGAAGACAGGGTTATCATGTTATCGCCCCTCCCTCCCTCCTCCCTACCCCCCTCCCTTCTGCTGGCATAAAGTTTGTATGTACACACATAAATCTGTCTGATCGTTGTGCCCTCCGTCCGTCCGTAGACGCAATTTTGTCCAAAATACTCCTCCCAGATGTTGGTTCTTTTTGAATGAAACTTGACAAATGTTACCAATGATATGAAGTTGTCCATGTCCTACTTGCAAGGAGATATTTTTACATATTTATGACATTTTGGACTCCTTTTGACATTTCTCTGTTCTGCCATTTGTCTGTTCATACATTTGTTTGTAGACACAATTTTGTCCCATTGTACAGTTGTACGGTAGTTGCTGTGCTTGTCATATAAGCCTGCATGTTTCATTATTGTGCTTGTGGCACTCTTGATAGCCTACTTCCTCGTAGTGAGTGCTGGTAACATGATCAGCAAGCAGCCTCATAGTCTACTTTCTTGTTGTCGATGCTAACTAAACATGACCAGCAAGGAGTATTTTGCATGATATTTTGTCTTACTCCATCATTTGTCACAGACGTAGCATTAAATCATGCCCAATTCATGTGTCTCCTCCTCTTGGTGCTGTTTCTCCATCTTTATCATACATGTGCATATACATATCATCCTATGTGCATATTGTTGTACTCTTATAAAGCTTGCTTATCATGGCTAAGGAGCTATCCTTTCCCGCTTCTCCGTCTTGCTTACAGTTGCAGTTACAAAAAGATGACCATGCAGAGTTCGTAAATTTGCTATGCTGTTCAATCATTCTCCTAGACTTACATTAACATAGTTTTTTACCCCTCGGGCAAATTTTGCCCGAAGGGTATTGTCGTTGCCTCCGTCGTCCGTCTGTCCATTGGTCCTTGTAAACACATTATCTAAAAAAGTCTTTAACTTACAACTTTGAAACTTCACATATTTGTTTAATACAGCAAGTACAAGAAGCCTATTGAAAATCAACGCGTTATGCCCCTTACATTGCCGACTTTTCTTGCAGAGCGGGGGGTATCTCAGTTATGTCTAGTTATTCATGGATCGTAATTCATGGACCAATTTTAACTAAATAAGGACCAGTTATAACTAAATAAGGACCAGTTGTAACTAAATAAATACAAAAATAACGATGGTTTAAACACTTCACGGGAAACTGAACTGATAGATGGGCGTGCCTACAGTAAACGTAAAGAATTGAACGGGGAATGGCGCTGACGAAACTGCTGTACAAAATATAGACCGGCGGAGATAAACACATTTTGTATATGTGCACCTTGCTTTATTGATATAAATCAAAATAATTTAACTTAGCATTTGGTGAGAAGAGAACAGTTAGTTTTGGGATGACATAAAAAAATTACGACATGAACCAGAACCAGTGAAATGTAAACGAATAAGACCACATAGAAGAAAACCATAGCATAAGTTTACCGTTGACAAGAACAACAACAACAACACATTCACTTCCGTAATGATTTATTTCCTGATTCCAAAAGCGAATTTCAGGAATCTTCGAATAGTTATTAGAGAAAATCTGGTCTTCAGTCCGCAGACAGCCCTTTGTTAGTACATCTATGGCGCACGCTGAGCCAAACAACATGCCTACTTCCACAAGTGATTAAGCTCTCAGCCAATAATAATTTCAACATTCTGTTTTAACGTCTAAAAACATTTTGGCAGCTCATGCCACTTTAATACAGCAAGTAAAAGAGTAGCCGCACTCGTGTGTCTCTATCCTGGTTTACTTACTTTGCTGGTCAGGTAGAGACACACATTAAACCGCCATTATAAGGGTGAGATAACTTGTGTAACCTCATTAGGCCAATTTTTATGCTATGCTTTACCAACAGCGATTTAAAAGTTTAACAACGGATTTCAAAGAAATCAACTGGTTCAGTGAAAAGAGGAATGTTTCAAAGATATAATAGGCGGTAATAGCTGAAAGGTAGTTGAGATTAAGGATAGTTTAGACTTAGCTTAAATCTGAAATCCGAAGTCCTTCCAAATAATTCATTTAAAAGCCGTAACTAGTAAAAGAGGGGTTTTGTCAAGTATATATATCAAGTATATAATATCGCAGAAAATGTTATCTTTAATTTTAAGCCTGTTATGTAAGTAAACGTTAGAGGGGATAATTTGATGCAAGATTTTGAATTGGAGTCGTTTTATTTTATGTTCTACCGGAAGGCTGTACATACTCTTAAATCGTTTTTGCCATGTATCCTCTTCAACGTGGGATTGGCATCTAGAGGATATTGTTTGATTTCTTTTTTATCCCCTCGCGACGAAAGTCGGGGAGGGATATAGCGTTGCGTTTGTACGTACGTATGTACGTAAGTATGTACGTATGTTCACCTTTTGTCATCACTCTAGCGACTTCATTTTTGAACGGATTCTGACCAAACTTCATATATGAGTCCAGCATAGGAATACCTCGAACAAGTTCGTTTTTCAGGGTGCCAAGGTCAAGGTCACAGTTACTATTTATAGAAAATCTTTGTCAGCGCTCTAGGGACTTCATTTTTGAACGGATTCTGACCAAACTTCATATATGAGTCCAGCATAGGAATACCTCGAACAAGTTCGTTTTTCAGGGTGCCAAGGTCAAGGTCACCGTTACTATTTATAGAAAATCTTTGTCAGCGCTCTAGCGACTTCATTTTTGAACGGATTCTGACCAAACTTCATATATGAGTCCAGCATAGGAATACCTTGAACGAGTTCGTGTTTCAGGGTGCCACGGTCAAGGTCACCATTACTATTTATAGAAAATCTTTGTCAGCGCACTTGCAAATTCATTTTTGAACGGATCCTGACCAAACTTCATATATGAGTCCAGCATAGGAATACCTGGAACAAGTTCATGTTTCAGGGTGCCAAGGTCAAGGTCAAGTTCATCGTTACTATTTATAGAAAATCTTTGTCATCACTCTTGCGACTTCATTTCTGAATGGATCCTGACCAAACTTCCTATATGGGTACAGCATGACAATACCTCTAACGCGTCACCGCTTTTGGGACTTCATTTTTAAATGGGTTCTGACCAAACTTCATCCCCATCCCCCATTTTGCTTCAGAGTTCTTGTGTTAGCACGCGAGGGGATTTGTATCGTTTGCGATGCCTTGTTCGGTTAGAGTTTTGTAGAATAGTTTACACTTCCATCTTTTGTCGTTAAGAGAGAGAAATCCCATTGATGACCGGTACATCTGAGAAGTTTGCTGTTGGAAAAGGGGAGTGCATATAAAAAACATTGGAGCCAATATGTCGCTGCACGGCCATTATAACACGGTAGTACTTCTGAAAACTTATAGTAAAGTTAAAGCGAATTTCCAAAGTTCTCATTTTGAGGTAGAAGCATACCCTGGTCATCAAGTAGCTGACGAATATATATACGCCCTGCTTCAAACCTGGGATGAATATGAAAGGGATATGAAACGCCTTTATATTATAGTCAGTCTACGAGCAGCAGTTTGGCTCGCTATTGTCTGTCCCAGACACCCCGTGAAGGCATTCCGATTCATTCGCAGTTCATATATCCACAACATCGGTAAGGTTCGGAATGAAGAAAAGAGATTTCTTGCCACCGATTTTCTGATTGTTCCATATTATTTCATTAAATATATCAACTTCATCACATTCTCTGATTTCTCTCCATGCATTTAAAATACATTTGTAGAATTCTGGGATAGCAAGCTGAGAAGTATTAAAATTACAGTGCAAAAGAAACTCAAGAGATCTGCACGGTTCAAGTATTTTTTTAAATGGCTTTTGCGTGAATCGAAGTATCGGTTAAGCCATGCCAATTTTAGGGCCTTGTCATGTAAAATGAAGTCTCTCGCTTTTATCCCCCCATCCACAAGTTCTTTGGATAACACTGTGCGTTTAAGTTTTTCCAGTTTGTAATTCCTGATAAACTGAAAGGATTTTGTGTTTATTTTGAATCGCAATTTGGCAGAAGTAGGAAGTATTGTTGCTAAATATGTTAAACGTGAAATGCCTTTAGATTTTTGCAATAAAGATCTACCGAAATCCAAAATGAATCTTACGTTTTCCCCAATAAATCTTTTCTTTAAGAATCTGGTTTGTGTATGGTGTATTACGCTTTGGAAGGCAGCTTTCATTCGATTTACTAAGGATTTGGCAATAATTTTGTAATCCACATTTAGAAGTGATATAGCTCGCCAGTTATGAAGTTTTGTCAGATCTTAATCTGGTTTTTCTATCAGTGTTATGACACACCTTCCTTGAGATTCAAAGAGAATTCAGGTTTGAACAGATTTATTTATAGCCGGAACATAGAAACGCTTAATATCAAATAGAACTCTACAGAAAGACCGTCACAGCCTGGTGATTTTCCAAGGGGCATACTTTTCAAAATATTAAACAGTTCTCCTGAAATCAAATCACGTTCTGTAAATTCTTTTGTGTCATCATCAATAGTTGAAATGGGACTGTGGAAAAATCCACTTGAGAATTTGCCAATTTACTGCGGTATAGCTCTTTATAGTACTTCTCCATTGAGTTCAATATTCTCTGACTCCGACTTTAATTCTTTTCCATCATCTCCAATTAAAATACTTATTGAACATTTTCTGATCGTTCGAGATTAAAAAAACATTTAGAACTTTTTTCGCCTTTCTCTAACCACCCGATCGTCATTTTGAACGTAGGGCTGCCCCAAGAGCCCTTTTCTCATAAATGTCTGTAAGTTTTTCTTCTGCCTCATTGTACTCTTCTGTTAAAATTTTATTTTGGGGATGGACTAATAACTGCTTGTCCCAAAACAGTAAAGACTTGACTACATGTAGTTCCTTTTCTTCTCTTCTAGAGTTCAGTGCTTTAGTTTTGCTATGGCCAATACTTAAGTTCATTAGTTTGAATTTTATCCAGTCCCATTTTACACATGGATCTAAATCCGACAAATCCTCCAAACAAGTTTCAAAGAAGTCGTTAATTTGGGTTTTGTAATCATTATCTTTGAGTAAATTATTATTAAATTTCCAAAAATTTGGTCACTTTTTATTTATTTTTTTGTGCAATGTAAGAGATACGATTTTATGGTCCGACTTAATCCCTGGGCTGATGTCAATTTTTGTACCATTGTTTACAAGAGTGTTTGAAATAGCCCAGAAATCGATACGCGATTGTATATCATTCAATCTACTCCATGTAAAACTGCGTTTTTGTGGATCGTGGAACCTCCATATATCGTTCATCTATTAACTTTGTGATATTTACTGAAGAGAGTCCTCTGTTAATATTTTGTCGGATTTAACACAGTATTAAAGTCACCTCCCATAATGATATGATCTACATCGTTTTGATAGGGCAGCAATTTCTTGTGAAGAGTTGAAAAGAAGTTTTCCCGTTCGCTCAGACCGTTAGGTGCGTTAACAGTCACTATATTAAATATCTGATACCGCTTCATTTAATTGTAACAATGATGTATCTTCCATCCGTGTAAATTTCAGATTTCATAATTTGAATTTGGGAACTACATGAAAATAGAATTGCTAAACCCCGGCTTTTTGTGGTACCATGTCCAAATATAATATCATGACCCCATTGATTCGACCATAACTTTTCATCGTGTTTTTCGCTATGTGTTTCTTGAATGAAGCAAACATCAGATTTTTTATTTTTCAGATACAAAAATATTTGCCTTCTTTTATTAATATTACTAATACCCCTGACATTGAACGAAACAAGTTTAAACATTTTTGACAAAACAATCAGACAGACAGAAAACAAATGTAAAACAATTTAAATCAAACACAGGGTACAATATAACAGTATAGAGCAAAAACTGGTTAGTAAAAAACGTGGTCCGCTGACAAATTTTGACGGACAACCGAAACATGGCTTGGGTGGAGCCTAATTGTCAAAAACAAATCGGATTGGATAGCGTAGAAGTGCCTGTTAGTAGGCCACGCCCTGGAAAAAAATGGGTCATGTCTTGTGGGTGCAAACTCTTTTACAAGATATTGGGAACAATGTAACTATTTTGAATGTCATAGAATTGAACTAGAAAAGTTCAGCCGTACTACAAGTAAGCTACAAGTAGGTGACAAAACTTACATGTATTAATCCAAAGCCACTTAAATTTAAAATTCGTTTTTTTCCCAACAACAGCATTCAATTCAAAAGGATTTTTTAAGAGAATATAAAGGTATGATGAATTTTTTTTATAGATTTTATGCTTACAATTTTAAGTTGTAACGCGATATGTTAAAATAAAAAAATAAAATAAAAAAGATAATTTTAACTTATCAAACAGCTCTAGCAATGCATCGAACGTGTATTTAACGGTAGATAACAGGAATTTAAATCGGTCAAATCTCAATTATCATACTCACACAATGTCATCTCAAAGGTTTAAATCGTTGTAAATATCGCCATCAACGAGAAAAGGTTGCTGTCTGTTAAACTTTAAGTTAATGGGGGTTCAGGGTAAACAAACAGTTCACTAGAATCAAGATGAAAACAACACTCCTACTGCATATGGAAACACAACAGATTTTAATAATATAATAATATCGCAAATCTTTCAATGGCATTTAGAAGTTGAAAGGTTAACAATAAGGTGAAGAATTACTTATGGATAACAACTTCTTGGTTTATAGGGTGACGACGTTTCGATGTAGTTCTTACATCGTTATCAAAGTCAATGACAAACAACAAAATTTATTCATTTATATAGCAGATGAGAGAATTACAAGTTGGGTCAGGTACGTAATAGAATAAATTAAGAAAAGTAACAATAGAATTAGGTATGGTGAGTTAAGATCGCTGAAGGTTTCTTGGAGGATCAAAAGGTCATAGCAGTTGGGGATATATAATTTTTGGTCTCTGTTCATGCTCGGCAAATCTCTGAAAACGGACATAGGCCTACCCGGTATAATAATTTAACGCTTGCGATCAAAAATGTTTGGCCTTTGGTCATGAAACACATGACAAGGTAAACTAGCAATTCTTCAATTAGGATTTCTTGTTTTAATCAAGAAGCTTATTGTCGTGCTCTTCCGGTTTGATTTGGTTGCTTGAAACCACAGGGAATCACGATGGCTCAGTCAGCAGAGCAATTGTCTCTGTCTCGCTCAGAGCTTCCACCGATGCGTCTTGGGATCGAATCCCACTCAGACCAAATGAAAGCGCAAACTTTTCTGAGTGGGTTTTCGCTAGATCAGCCTATGAAGAAGATTTGCCAGGTACTCGCCGAAGGTCGCTAGTTCCCTTTGCACAAAGAGCATTATTTCTTTCCTAAACCTGACAACCGTACCATATACAAGTACATGTACATGAAATAAAATCTTGATTGGAAAAACATCAATCTATCAAAGCATTCTACAGTCGCATTCTAAAAATTGTGCTAGGAGAACAACCGTTAAGTGTGAAGCTTAGAAGAGTAATTTTCAGACAATGGAAGATTTAACATTGCTTTCAACATTATTTCAATCTTATCTGTGACACTCCTCTTTTGCATTACGTCATAGATGAAATGAACACGATTCTGACGTCAGATTGATACAAAAACTCAATTTAACGTCATTTTGTCCTACAAGGAGACTTCTGCACAAGCATCAATCCTTAAGCCGAAAGGGTCTATATCCCAATCTTAAAACTTTGCCAATTTTGTTTGTTTCAGAGAGGAGGAAGGTTATGAAGTAGGGCCGGCCGATGTCATTCTGTTTGAGGGTATTTTAGTTTTTTACTATAAAGAAATCCGGGACATGTTTAATATGAAACTATTTGTGGATACAGACGCTGACACAAGGCTCTCACGAAGAGGTACGGTTGAATTCTCTACAACTAACAGCCGCTAACCATTTATGTGGTATTAGACTTAGACATGATGTGCCCTTGGTACCGGGGGAGGGTGGGGGGGGCATTGTATGACAGTATTTTTGTTAATTTTTGGGATTACACTTTCTTGAAAAATGGCAGGAATTTTTCTACCGATTTTGAGAAGGACGGTTGGCTGAATGGATAAGTCAACCAGCATTTAGTGCTGGCGATAGGTGCCATATTCTGGGGCCCTGGGGCCAGTTGCACAAAGTTGTATTAAGCTTAAGTCAGGCTTAAATACGTTGCGCCACAAAGGAATTTGATTGTGATGTTGTCTAGATAAGCCAGACTCAAGTTTAATACACCTTTGTGCAAGCGGAAAATAACAAGAATACTGTTCTACTCACTTTCGAAAAACACTAATTGAACTCTGGTGTTATATGAGATAGTACCTTTACTCAGAAGAACACCAACTGTTATAGAGGATCATAGCGTTTTAAGATCTACATGGGGTGTATATGCATTAAAAAAAGACATTTCAACTTGACAAGAGTTTTGGTATTTGTTATTTCTGTTTTGTCTGTTGCCAAATAGATTTGTAAAAAAATATTTCTTAACTGGTACTTAAACCTCATTAAGAAATTTGATATCAATATTTGTTCTGTAATTGGCATACCTGTTCTATGGAATGGAACAAACTACCTTAGAATTGGAAAAGTGCCAATATTTTCTCAAATATCTCTTTGCTAAAAAAAGGTATAGTAAAGTCTGTTTTATCTTGTAAAAGATCGTTCTGCTGCAAAAAAATAGGTATATTACATGTAAGTGTTAAACACCACTGTTTTCTCCCCCCCCCCCTTCCAAATAAAAAACCCAACAAACTTGACATCACCATATTATACCCTTTACAAACTGTCGACCAAAAGGTTGATAGGGTACCTTCTGGCCAGGAGCCAATTCCCTTGCATGGCTAACATTGCAACTGTCGATAAAAATGCTGCTCCAAATGACTGGCAGCTGTGTCCTAAAAAAAATAACATTGTAGCCTTGAAGTTAGTACAATTAAGATGTGATTGCCATGGAAACATACACCTTCATTATAATGTTACAACCATGATTTGATAGCCCCCCCCCCCCCCCAAACAATAAAACTGCAATATTTAGCCCTTAAAATTTATTTCACCACTTAAAGCTATCAATTTTTTTTACATTTTTGCTCATAGTAAAAAAGTCACAAATTGTGATATTTAGTTTAAGCGGCCCATACACGATCAATTATATTGTGGAATTTAATTGTCAATAGTCTGAATTGACAATTAAACTGACCGTGTATGGGTGATATTGATGACTTGCGCAATTGTATTGAGTGAATCCAACTCTGCTTGATATTTTATTGCGCAATTATATTGTGCAACCAGGCTTGTACAATATATTTGATCATGTATGGACCGCTTTAGATATTGAATTGCAATGTTTATCAAATGGTTTGCCTTATATAATATATAAAAAATACAGATTTTTTGTTTACTTTTGTTTTCAGTTCTTCGAGATATCCAAGATAGGGGTCGTGACCTTGAGCATATTTTACACCAATACACATCTTTAGTAAAACCAGCTTTCGAAGAATTTTGTCTCCCCGTAAGTTGATCAAGTTTTTATTCACCTACATTTTTATCTCAGTTTTCTGTGAAGCAAATGTCTTAGATTGATCGAGGGTCTCGGTGGCATGGTGGCTTAGACTGCTAGTCCCTCAATCCAACACAGCCCTTCCAATGATGTGACGCAGGAAGGAAGCCTACTCAGACTTAATGAAAATTTAAAATTTTTTGAGTGGATTTTTCACCCCATTCTGTATGTGGAAGAGTTGCCAGCTTATCGCCGAAGGTTAGGGGGTATAATATATAAGTGAAATAATCTAGAGTGCCGTAAACATCAATCAATCAACCTAGATCGATCATCATTTAAATGTGGTATTAATTAGCTTGAAGCGTGTGTAGTATGTTGAGATCAAAAATTTGAATGTAATCAATTTATACTTGTCAAATTAGGCTGGTTGATCAGGGTTTAGAGTTACAGTACACTCAAGATTATTTCACTTATATCGCCCTTTTCTCCTATGTGGGATGGTTGCCAGTTACCACCGGAAGGTTGTGGGTTTCCTCCAAACATAAAGCCCGGTTTCATCCCACAAAAAAAAGGGCAACGCCGCCATATAAGTGAAATAATCTTGAGCGCGGGGTAAAGCACCAAACAATCAATCAATCTCCCTTTCTCTCTGTTTACCAAAGAATAGTTTTATATCTAACACTAATTTCCAAACAAGAGTATGTTACGTGCATTAAACCGTTTGAAGTTTTAGCATCATACCTGAGCTACCCTTCGGCTGGGTACATTGTGGCTCTGCTTTAACCATGTTTCCTGACATAACTAGGGGGAATCCCAGTAACATTAATGTTATTCCGAAAAACGAAAACATATTGACTGAATATTTCAACTTTTATTCAGTCATCATCCGAATAAAAGTCGAAATATGGAGTCAATATGAAGTTTTCGTTTTTTAGACTAACACCACTTGTGTACTACGTTAAACTAATCAGTGGAACTACAGGATTCAGTAACATTAAGTTTACCCTTCCTGACACTTCGTGTGGAGCCTAATGTCAAAATCTAGTCGAGGTTGGGTGGGATGGCCTGGGTGATCGTTTTGACCATACTTTTGTCGCCATATTTTCAAATATGTTTAGTTAATTAGAGTTAGTATGTTGTTTGACACCGTAGGGGAAATTTGCCCAAAATCCGAGTTTATCTATGTATAGACTCAGCTCATTTCGGCAGTAAGGAAAATAATTTCAATTTTTTCACAGACCAAAAAATATGCAGATGTCATTATTCCCAGAGGAGCGGATAATGTTGGTAAGTAAATCTTTTATTTTGAGGGGATTTTTTTTTTTGGGCCGGAAAGTTCTTCTTATTTTTCTACTAATCTGAAGGTCATCGGAGAGTCATGTCAATTTCAAAGTACACGTGATTTGTAGAGTGTTGTAGGATTCTCTAGTGGTGACTTCTCGCTATCAGCGGTATGGAGTTACTTCAACCATCAATACTTCCACCAATGGGTCGCAGGTTCGAATCCCACTCTGACTGGGTTTTCACTCAAACGACCTATGTGGGATGGTTGCCAGTACCTCCGGGCATAGATATAAATAGAAACAATAAAACTGGCAACGCCGCCATGTAAGTGAAATTATCTTGAGCGCAGCAAAAAACACCAAACAATCCGTCAATCAACCATCAATGCAGAGAGGAACATGAAAGTGACATGCACTGTCAAAATGTAGTGTTATTTCAATGACTTTACACAAGTAAAAAGTGGGATGGCCGCATGTCTCATAACGAAAACCACATTTTATCCTGCCTCCACCATAAAAAAGACTCCACTGATAACCCTGTGAAATAAGGAACTTAATGTTGATGCTTGTATGTTAATTACCGGGTATGTAATTAACAGGATTTTCTGTTTTTCATTTCAGTGGCAATAGACCTTATTGTTCAACACATACAGGAGATTTTACACAGCCAACCAGTTAGGAGAATTCGGCATAACTCTGATTCTTTTGTTGGAAGACCTCACTGATCTGATTGGCCCATTTTAGTTATTATGAATATTCAAGTCACTATTTGACTGATTTAATTGGCTTTCAACCTCTCATGAATATTCAACTTAATATTTAGCTAATTCAATTGGCTTTTATCTTTAACTCATGAATATCTAACTTAGTGTTTGATAGCATTGCAAGCATTTACCATATACCGCAGGCGTAGAGCGACTTAGTATATAGGCAATGTAACCGCGACCGCCATCTTGTTTTTTCGAGTGACTTCCGGTAGGATCTGTCAGTGCGATCGCCGATGTCAGGGTCCGGTCAGTTTCAGGTAATTTTCTTTATATTCGGCTTTTAGCTGGGGCGATTGCATGTAATTTTTATTTTCCTCAGTGATTACTGAGTATTTCTACATCCTCATTTAAGCCTGACATTCTCTGAATTTCTTTCACGCTAGGGAATTCCCTTTTACAACTAATTACGCTGAAAGGTATTTCCCCACTTTGACATTAAAAAAACATATGATCCAAATTCCGCGTTTTGTTGAAATTTGGTAGGAATCTAGCCAATCATATGTAAAAACAGTGTGCAAAGTTTGACATTAATGCGCCAAGTAGAACTCTTAAAATATATGCTTAGTTGACAGTTCCTCCAAATACATACTGAATCCCATTGACAACTATTCATAAATCATAGTTTACTGAGGTTTCCCACCACAAGCTATCACCACAACTTTCACCGATTACCCCTTAGCATGTACGTAGTGGATTTTTTAGTCCGAATGGGGCTTTTCATATTCGATTCATGTTAATCGCTGTCATAAGTGGGATGGTTGCCAGTAACCAACAGAAGGTTAGGTTAAATCAGGACATTTAATTCACAAGTAAAAGTGTTTGTACAGAAAGGTTAGCTTATCGATTATTAAAGCTGGTCTAAACCAATTATCCAATGGATTGCATTGACGGTGTTGATAAAATTGAATAAAAAGTCATAAATACAAATTTTCTATCATTATTTAGATAAAAATTTAACTCCTGTTTATACTTTTAAATGGAATTACACTTTTCCTCCAAACAATTTCTTATATTTAAAATTTATTGATTTTCTTTGAAAGAAAATCTACGATATATACTGATTTTCTTAACGTTAACATATAAATTTGTTTTAAAGCTGGTCTAAACCAATTATCTAATGTATTGCAATGAGGCCGTTGATAAAATTGAATAAAAGGTCATAAATACAAAGTTTCTAGTATTATTTAGTTAACAGTTTAACTCCTGCTTATACTTTTAACTTAAATTACACTTTTCTTACAAACAATGTCTTCTGATATTTAAACTTTATTGATGGAAATGGAAATCTGTGGTATTCTTAAGCATTAAAGGATAAATGTGCAATTATTTTTCAGAAATAGGACAACCTCTACTAGAGTTTCAATTTACAAAATTTGGGGACTGGGGATGATATTCACCACATCGAAGTGTTTGTTAAATATTTCTACAAGAATGGCATGGTATTACCAGATATCTACAAGAATAGAGTGGTGTGACCAAATCAATGAGATTGTTTATCATTTTAAGTGTTTTATGATAAATATTTGGAGACAAAATATGGACATTTGAAATGTTCTGAAAAATTAAAAAAGACATCAAGCTGCAATCATCATCAGGGAAATTACTGAATTATGAAATATTTCTACAAGAATGGCATGGTGTTACCAAAGATCTACAAGAATATGATTGTGTGCCCATAATCAATGAGATTGTTTGTCATTTTAAGTGTTTTATGATAAATATTTGGAGAGAAAATATTGACATTTGAATTATGCTGAAAACTTAAAAAACATAAGCTGCAATCATCATCAGGGAAATTACTGAATTAGTAAACGAGAACACAGGAACATTTAAATCTCTTAAATGATACTTTTTGAACCCCCCCCCCCCCCCCCCCCCCCGCACTTGCAAATAACAGGCCTGACCCACACACACCTGCCAATGATACATCATAAACAATCAAATTCTAATAAAGATGTGTGAGTGAATTTTGATCATTATGCATTCCAATGGAAGGATATGGATGAGTGAGTGAGAGAAGATTTAACATCGGTTTAAACTAAAAAAATTGAAATATTTAAAATCTCATAATTACAGTCATCTTTCAGACACAAAGAAAATAGAAAAAAAAAACAGTTTATTTTTTAATTTTGTAGTGCACTGTATATGTTACATAAGTAGCCAGTACTATATTTACATTTCGTTTATTGTTTTAAATAAAACATTTTCTCCTTTTTTGTACATTCATCTGTGTACAGAAATACAAATATTTTGACCTTTTAAACTTGTGTTTTAGCTATTTAACTTTGCGTTGTCCTCCAACTAAGACTACTTCTGATTTGCTCATGTTTAACCAGTCTATTATATTTCAAAATTTAAGCCCAGTAACAGTTTTGGCCCTCTGTTATCCATCATTAGTGTTGGCGACCTGAAAAAAAATATGAAAAATATATATATAAACCAAGCTTTATAACTGGACCTGTTTAAATTTGTCACAGGATAGTCATATGCAGACAATTATAGAAGAAAATAGACCTGAGTAATTTTTCCAATTATGTAGTTTATTTTATATAGATATATTTTTTATATATAAAACACATGCTACCGTTACAGGCCAATCTTCTGGTAGAATTCCAAATGCCCTTGCCATATCATAAGTTTGGGGGAAAATATTAACCCATGACTGATTGATTGTTTTGTCTTTTACACCACATAAAAGGATTACTTAATTTGCCCAGTGGCACAAATTGCTGGAGAGATAGAAACGCTCAACCTTCTGTTAGTTCCCTTCAACCATCCCACTTATGACAGCTATTAACATGAATCCAATATTAAAAATCCCATTCCCATTAATATTTTTGTAAATTTCCATTTCGAACATGCAAAGGGTTAATCAGAGAAAGTTCTGGCGATAGCTGGTAAAAAAAGAAAATTAAACCCCCAGTAAACTATGATTTATGAATAGTTGTCAATGGGATTCAGTATGTATTTGGAGGAGCTGTCAACTAAGCATATATTTTAAGAGTTCTACTTAGCGCATTAATGTCAAACTTTGCACACTATTTTTACATATGATTGGCTAGATTCCTACCAAATTTCAACAAAACGCGGAATTTGGATCTTATGTTTTTTTAATGTCAAAGTTGGGAAATACCTTTCAGCGTAATTAGTTGTAAAAGGGAATTCCCTAGCGTAAAAGAAATTCAGAGAATGTCAGGCTTAAATGAGGATTTAGAAAGACTCCGTAATCACTGAGGAAAATAAAAATTACATGCAATCGCCCCAGCTAAAAGCCGAATATAAAGAAAATTACCTGAAACTGACCGGACCCTGACATCGGCGATCGCACTGACAGATCCTACCGGAAGTCACTCGAAAAAACAAGATGGCGGTCGCGGTTACATTGCCTATATACTAAGTCGCTCTACGCCTGCGGTATATGGTAATGCTTGCAATGCTAAGTGTTTGACTGATCTGATTAGCTCATGAGTTCTCATGAATATTCATACTTGAACTTCAGTGACTTGTTTGGTTGATATGTTCTGAGGAAATGCTAAAACCTCTGTTTGCTAACAAGTCCTTATTCAATAGAGCAGTAAAAGTTCATCTCCTAATTCAATTGCACTCACAATTTCTTTTACCAATCACTCCCATACATATTTAGGTTTTAAAAAATTCTTTCCTAGGATATTATTCAAGGTTGTTTGTTGGCTCATATGATTCTGAAGGTCAGAAACACCCCCACTGCGATCTAGCCTTCTCCTTGATTGAGAAAATAATTTATTGTCAAGGGTGTGTGTCAGTCAACTGTCACTCAAAACATTTACAAGCCTTTGTACATTTATTTTACTGTAGAAAGCTATTTTATCATGCAATGCAAAGAATTGTTGTACTTTATACTCTTTATTGTTGAAAGCAATGATAACCATTGTTAATTATGGATACTTCATTACAATGAAAATATCTAGATAAAATACTTTTGACACTCAAATTGTAGAAAATGTTCTTTTTAACTTTTTGTATAGAATGATCCGCACAACTATCCTATAGTAACAAGTAAATATACCAAATTGGTTGATGGCAGCAAAGGATTTCACAATGAAAAACTACATAGACTGTTCTGGGCTTCAGAAAACTTCACTCCACTACAAGGATGTCTCCAGAATAAAAACTATGCCCTTTGGCGTGAAAAACTCACCAGCTACCTTCCAGAGATTCATTATGCAGTCCATATCTGGTTTATATTGATGACATGCTTTCATTCTTATTGATGAGATCAGAGAGGCTTGGGAAGATCACATTGATAAAATATTCTTACGAACTCTTGTTTCCTGAGGTACCTTAAAGAGTTCTCCGTGCATTTTCAGGATATACATGGATTACTGCAAATTGTTAGTTCTTTCCAATTTGACCCCTTTGATAATGCAAACATCTGTGTCAAAATTTGACCATCTGGAAGGATTTTAGCCAATTTCGCTTATAGAAAGGTTTTTAGAAATGTCTATATTCACCCCTTCACAAGAACTGTTCCAAAACAAAGTTGTGCCCTTTGGCATTTAGAACTCTCCAGCCAACGTCCAAGAGACTGGTTGACCAGGTATTATCCCGGTGTAAAAGACACCTGAAATGATTTAAAAGTAAGTATATCGCAATTTCTCCTCACCTTGAAAAAAATGATAAATGTAGACCTTACTACACTATAGAAAAGATGTTTTTGTCTTATTCTGAGGTAAATATTGTTTTAAAAGATTAAAATCTGCTATAGTTAAGATGGAACCTTTTTTTAAGTTGCTGGCTGCTTAGATTGTCAATCATATTACATCCTCCGTTTTGAGGATGGAAATCTCAGAGTGCAATATAATACAGGGCCTTCAGATAAATAACCCGAGTAGTGTACGTCAGGACATGTTAGCAAATCTAAAATTCCAATAAGTGGCCCCCTAATCTTGCTTGTACATGTTACTGGCTAAAATTTCAATGTGGATTATCCAATTTCCCAACATTTCTTTTTTAAGTCTTGGTTATCTCATGGGGTTGCTAGATGCGAACGGTCCCTCCTGCTAAAGAAGAAAGGAAGAACAAAGGGAAGTATTTGCCCCCCCCCCCCCCCCACCCCAGCCCCTTAAAACACAAGCAAATGGGAAGTTAAGATAAATAAAGCTGTCTGTTAGCTAACGAGTGACCAATGATAAGGGTTTCCTTTTATCTAGTTCGCTTAGCCAACACATTTTATTATTAACTTTCAAAGGTACCGGAGAGTAAATAAAATGTGAAGAAGGAATACGAGCAATATGGATAGTAACTTCTTGGTATATTATAAACGGCAACGTTTTTGGCCCAGCTTCTTGTCTTAATGATCTTTTGTACAAATAATTGTACAGTTCGAATAGTTCGTTGGTTGATTGATTGATGTTTTACGCCGCACTCAAGATCATTTCACGTATATCGCGGCGTTGCCAGGTTTAGTGGGGTAGGAAACCCAGCTCGTTGCCCGGAGGAAACCCCCGACCTTCGACGAGTACCTGGGAACTCTTCCACATATGGCGCAGTTCAAATAGTTTACTGAAGTAACAATTAATAGTTGATGGAAAATGTGGTAATAAATAAATGGGCAGTTAAAAGGCAAAAAAAGTTGGTTGATGTTTTACACATATATACATGTAGGGCAGTGGGGGAGGAAAACAGGCTTTTTGCTCGCAGGAAACCATCCACTAATGGAAGGTAACTATTCCATATCAGCGATCAAGTGAGAACCCACTCACATTTTTTTCTCAAGACAAAAAGGACCAGTGTGAAACCTCATTGCTTATGGATGATGCCCGTAGATAAAATATATAAGAAGTCAATAAAAAAACCTCCCAAATTAAAAGCTTAAAGGTGTTTCCAGCCTGCGAGCTCAATCAGATACAATGTTAGCACTTAATAGGCTGTTGGGCAGAATATTCGCTTCCCACCACTTGATTGATTGATGTTTTACGCCCCACTCAAGATTGTTTCACTTACATGTATATGGCGGGGTTGCCAGGTATAATGGGAGGGTAAAACAGGTTCATTGCCCGGAGGAAACCCCAGACCTTCGGCGAGTACCTTAATTGCAACTCTTCCACATACGGCGACCGAGTGAAAAATCCACTCAGAAATTTTTCAGTTTGGTCTCAGCAACTCACGCCGCATCGATGTAAGGTCAGTGTGAGACTGACGGACGATCACTCTAACCCACTGGGCCACCAAGGCCACTGCTAAAGAAAACTAAATGACTAGCATAGCAATGCGCCCTTTCAAAAGACTTTTTAAGTGGATCTTTAACTTGGGAGAGGATTGCCAAGTAGTTGTCGAAGGTCGTGAGGTTTCCTACGTAAATTAGCGCGGTTTTCTACCCTCAAAAACCTAGCAACGCCGCCATATATTAAGTGAAATAATCTTGAATGCTGCGAAACGCATCAATCAATTAATTAACGGCGTTACAGTTTTATACATACAGTTCATTACACCACCCTTCTTAAAAAATCGCATCACTATGGATCTGCAAAATACAACATTAGAATGATTCAATGGCTACTTGAACAACCTCAAACTGCACAGATGCGGCGCGGGCTCGAATCACACTCAGACCTAAATAAAAATTGAAAAATTTCTAAAGGAATTTTTCAATAAGCCCCTTTCGGGTTTGGCGAAAGTCCCACGAGATCACGCGAGACCCGTGTTTAGGGGTATAACTTTCACCGATCGGCTGTCCGATTAACATTATTGCT
The DNA here is from genome assembly GCA_963971465.1 of Lepidochitona cinerea. Lineage (NCBI taxonomy): Eukaryota > Metazoa > Mollusca > Polyplacophora > Chitonida > Tonicellidae > Lepidochitona > Lepidochitona cinerea. Next base: position 38,396 of record CAXASE010000052.1, read on the forward strand.
TATGGAGATCGGCTGTAACCCTGTTGTTATGTCTGTGATTCTCAGCTTACAATCTATACTTTTTACATAAGTCTTTTTCTGAGACATATCAAGATATATACAAATCCATTAGATAATTCATTTTGACGGACAAAAAAATATTATTATTTCTAACACAAAAATAACACGTCGTAGTTGTGTTTTCACCGTTGGTTTTTGACAACTTCGAAGCGTATCCACGCGATTTAAATGTTTTTATTGACAGTCAACTGTCCAAAAAACCAACTGGTAGCTTCTGGTGTGCTTCAGAAAAAAAATTGGATTAAAGAAATGATTTAGAAATAAAGAATCAAAGACAAAACCACACAATAACCGTCGATTACCATAGACGCTAATGTTAAACGAAGGGCTAGTCAGTGAAAGTTATACCCCTAAACTCATTTCTCGCGTGATCTCGCGGGGTTTTAGCCAAATTCGAAAGAGGCTTATTGACCGCCCGTCTGTGAAGAGTTGCTAGTTGGGCCTACTCGGCGAAGTTCGGTGATTTTCTCTGGCAATGAACCCGGTTTCCTCCACATTAAACCTGGTAACGCTGTCATATAGATGAAATGATTTTGAATGTGGCGTAAAACATCAATAAATCAAACTGCATGTACAGGATAATTCCAGTTTATATTTAGGCATATTGGCCTATTGTTACTTTGACGTCCGCCAAGGCTCCATACTCGTACCAAACTTTTTCTTATTTATGTTACTCGTAATCATTAAAAATAATTACGTTTACATTATTTGCAGTTTATACTAAGCCGCTAAGATAAACATGACGTATATGATACAATGTCAAATAAAGTTTCTAAAATAAATGACTGGATAATCTGTAATATCGGAAGTAACGTCCAAAATGCAGCATACGGTTTTCTATAAATTTCCAGACAGTTGAAGTTACGAACTTTTTAATGAAATTTTTGGCATAATTTGTTATCTTTACCGGTAATTGAAAATTTGATTTGTTAGGTAGCCACCAAGGAGTATACATCTATTCTCCTTGGTAGCCACGATGTTAAAGGGGCATGAGCTGCCAAAATTCACAGTTTTTTCATAACTTCTGATCGTCACGACAGTAAGAGGATTTGAAGGCTATCGAAAAACTAAATGATTGGCGTTGGAATGAGAAAAATCCATACAGTATGTGGCCTGTATGAACCGAAAACGTGTTAAAAAGTAAACAAAATTTAAATAACCGGGACGACCATTCATTCATTATAAGCCAAAGTTAGTTTAAAACAGTACTTTATCGTACATTTTCGAGACTTGAAGCATTAAAAAGCTTTTGAATTCTACCTCTTGAGAAAAATAGCCAATAATTTCAGCATTCTGTTTTAACGTCAAAATATCAACATTTTGGCAGCTCATGCCCAAAGGGGCATGAGCTGCCAAAATGTTGATATTTTGACGTTAAAACAGAATGTTGAAATTATTGGCTATTTTTCTCAAGACGTATAATCCAGAAGCTTTTCAGTGCTTCTAGTCTCGAAAATGTACGACACAGTATTGTTTTGAACTAACTTTGGCTTAGAATGAATGAATGGTCGTCCCGGTTATTTAAATTTTGTTTACTTTTCGAACACGTTTTCTGTTCGTACAGGCCACATAGGCCTACTGTATGGATTTTCCTCATTCTAACGCCAATCGTTTAGTTTTCCGATGGCCTTCAAAACCTCTTACTGTTGTGACGATCAGAAATTATGAAAAAAGTGTGAATTTTGGCAGCTCATGCCACTTTAAAAACTCAGAGTCTGGGCATGCGCACAAACGCATTCTGTTTCCAATGTCAACAGTAGCCCCCAATATAAACAGAGAAGCGAAGGGGAGGTAAGCATGTGGGCACTATCGCCGTAGCCCTATTGTGTTTATATGATACAATGTCAAATAAAGATATTTATGAATAGACGCTTGGCTAAACGCCAAACTTTAATTCATTCTCCAAGATAGTTATGACCGTCATAAATGTACCACTGCCAAGTTACTGCAGTATGGTTGATCATCCCTGTCATAAATCGGTATTTTGTACCATACTACAAAATAATATGTACCATACTACAAATTCGCTGAACCTGTCACAAATATAATTATAGGATGCCTATAATAATTTTGTACCATACTACAAAATAATATGTACCATACTACAAATTCGCCGAACCTGTCACAATTCGAATTATAGGATGTCCATAATTATTTTGTACCATACTACAAAATAGTATTAACATACTACAAAAGACTTTGTACCATACTACAAATTCGTATAATTGGACCAATGAAGAAACATTTAACAAATTGTCGTCAACACTCGCTTCGTTCTCTGCATGAGAATTTGTTAAAACCACAGCCATTGGCTGAAATACAACTCGACACCAGCAATCTGTAGTATGGTTAAGAAACAATGGACTGATTCTCTGTGTATACGCTGTGATAAAGAAAAAAGGAAGTGTCCATTGTTTTTGGACGAGGGCCGGAGGCCAGACGCCACAATGAAAACGTTCTCTGCGTATATGCTAGTTTATACGCCAGATGTATCCTGTCTCATAACATGTATCACGCATGTGTTAGAAAATCACACATGTGTTAGAATACATATTATTTTGTAGTATGGTACATATTATTTTGTAGTATGGTACAAAATAATTATAGGCATCCATTCCTATAATTCGAATTGTGACAGGTTCGGCGAATTTGTAGTATTGTGCACATTATTTTATAGTATGGTACATATTATTTTGCAGTATGGTACAAAATAATTATAGGCATCCTATAATTCGAATTGTGACAGGTTCGGCGAATTTGTAGTATTGTACATATGGTTTTGTAGCATGGTACATATTATTTTGTAGTATGGTACATATTATTTTGTAGTATGGTACATATTATTTTGTAATACGGAACATATTATTTTGTAGTATGGTACATATTATTTTGTAATACGGTAGATATTATTTTGTAGTATGGTACATATTATTTTGTAATACGGTACATATTATTTTGTAGTATGGTACATATTATTTTGTAATACGGTAGATATTATTTTGTAGTATGGTACATATTATTTTGTAATACGGTACATATTATTTTGTAGTATGGTACATATTATTTTGTAATACGGTACATATTATTTTGTAGTATGGTACATATTATTTTGTAATACGGTACAGGGCGATTCCACCGAAAGTGAGCCTAACAAGCTTAACTTTCAAATCCATTAGATTAGATTTTTTTTGCTTTTATTCAAGAATTTAGTACTCCTAGTGTTAGAAAAGAGAAAAAATTGAATATATATCTTCAATTAGCACCAAAAATTGTCTGGCATAGGAATGTCGGTATTTTTTGCGTGCTGATACTGATTTTTTCTCTTAATTTCAGAGCAAGGTAGCAGTGAAGACTTCTAATAGTATAGAATATTATATCTCATAAAGTATATCTCTAGGCATTAAAATAATCAACAAACCCAATAGAATGGCATCCTGGAAAGAATAGATTTCATAAAAAAGTATATTTCCGACTGAACGTTGGAAACATTAAATTAGGTTTCAGAGAAATATTTACAATCCATATAAAAATTGTTCAGTATTATAAGTTAGCTTCTATATCTGAACAGTTTTATATCCTATTTTTTTATTTTCAAGCAGCAGAGAAACCTCAGCATTCTACATAAACAACTGTCACACACGTAACCTAGCGTTACGTGTGTGACTGTTACGTGTGTGACAGATACTGTTACATGTACTCATGTTTTCTCCATTTTGCAATGAGACTTACATGTACTCCCCTTGATCGCCAACAGGCAGCATGTGCCCTCCTAAACTGCATTGCCATCAAACAAGTGCAACAGGAGGGAAGTTTTAGTCAGGTTTATAAGGATTTAAGCTGAAGATTGTGATTTTTCAGGCCTTCACTGGGCTCTAAATTAATGGTTGCCAACATCAGGGCTCTTAACCCATGGGTAGATGTGGATATTGTTCCGTGAATTCAACAAATGCATATAATCTTTTATGTCCAAGAGGATATTGTTAAACTATGGTATGTTGCTGGTCAAGCAGAACCTGATATTGTTTTGGATTTCAATGTTGGTCAGATGCAGGCTACGTACCTCTGAATCAGATACAGGTTGGATCCTGGTGTATTGTCAAATATGATCATGAAATATACCTGGGTGAGGTGACTGAAATTGTTATGGTTTCAACTACATGTATGGTAAAATCTGGTAACTTTTGGAAGTGTCCATCTCAGACAGATGCTGTATTTTATTTTCCCAGAATACTGTTTACATAAAAAACAATGGACGGTTTTCTGTATTTTTCCCAGACAGGAAATGTCTATTTTTTCCTTTTGTATTTTTAATTTGAAAGAGTAAATTTGATTAATGAAGTACTCACAATGTAAACAAGATCCAAGCCTGAGGATGCGCCCACATGATTTGAACAGTGTGAGCTATCTAACGGCACAGTATAAAGTATTAACTTTATCTGTGAAATACAGACTGAGGATCGGTTTGAAGGAAACAAAAAGCCTATCGATAAATTTTAGTGTATACAGACAAAAAGCCTAAGGCCTGAAATGAGGGTAACGAAACATTGATCGTTTTTGTATTTGGGCTTCAACGTATGCTTTCACACTGCACTTTATACATTTTAAAGATAACTGACATTCATAATGTGTCCAATGTTAAAATGTTTCCGATGGTTGTTGTTGGAATTGGGCTTTGATTCTTCGTATGTTTTTCTCCCCCATGTACAGTGTATACTTCCTAAACCTAAATGTAACTGGACATGTATGATGTGTCCAAAGCATATGTTTAATCTTAGTTGTTTTGCTTGTAATAAGCTAGTGTAAATTGGGTTTCTTAACAATTGTCAGAAAGGGTATGATGGAGACTGTGTCTTTAAGTTTCTTGTGGTCAGTTTAGATTTGACTATGTAACAAGTTATCCTGGGTACAGTAGGATCGACAATGTGTTCGTTAAAATTTCAAGTTCATATTTTCAATTTTTAGTTTTGTTTGTTTAAATAAGAATTTTATATATTTTTGGATTCCATAAAGTTGATTGACAGCCATGATGATGTCAAGTAACAACATCCCAAAAGAAACTTTAATTCTCGTATGATCACAATTTAATGATTTTAATGTTTTCCAATTCACACGATGTCACACACGTAACACAAATGTCACACACGTAACAACAGTTGTTTCGAAGGTATAGTAAAAACAAAAATGTGTTGAACAACTTGAAGGAGCATATTGTATGTGGTGTTCACTGTAGTTTTACGTGTCTAAAATTAAGAAACAAAAAAAAAAAAAAAAAAAAAAAAACAACAAATAAAAAAACAAACTCAGTGGTTACAATTCTAATGTCAATGTTTTTTTGTTTTTTTGTTTGTTGTTTTTTTTTTTTTTTTTTTTTTTTGTTTCTTTTAAAATCTGTGTTACAATATTTATGGCCTTGATAGAAAATGATAAGAACAGAAATGTCAAATTTGATGCAACATAGTTATTATTCCAAGTGTATTGATTATTTTTAATTAGTGGAGCTTATTGTAATGATATCTCTGAGATCAATAATGTTATTAATTAATCATAATGAGATGTCAACAAGTGAGTAATTAAAACACTTGTCTCATTAATGATTTTTTTGTCTTCATGTTTTTAATGATTATGTATTTTGTTCTAAGGAGATATTGTTTTCAGTTAAGGATTATTCGGTATTGTTTTCCAGTTAATGGTACTCATCCACCTGTCTGTCAATTAGAAATAAGGTTTGTCGGTGTACTTGGCGGTTATACATTCAAATTATCTGTGTGGACAAATGAGGTCATCTTAACACTGGGTGAGCACTTGACCTTATGTCGGGTGTTAGTTTTCTTTCATCGCTCGAGGTTGTTTAGTGAACTTGCCACGACACGTTTACTAAACGCAATGCCGTAGAAAAGTGCCCCCGGTAAACCACTACAAAAGAGAAGCAACGGACATAAATTGGCTAAGACTAATATCTGATCTCTTCGATGTGTAGAGGATTGGATGAAAAATTTGAAAAGTTTGCACTCATACATACCTGCTTCATGGAAAGAATTATATGTTCTGTACTGGCGGGTGAATTATGTGTTTTCCAACTCTGAAAACAAAGAAGCAAGTCAACACATAAGATAAAGCATAACAATTCCCTCATTTCAGAATGTATCATTTAATTTTATTCTTTATTTATTTATCTATAGAAGGTTAACCTCATCGTATAAAATTAATTACGTACTTAACCTTAAGAAAAAGATATCTGAACGTTGAAATATCTCACCCATTTAAGAAATAGATATAATCATAAACGTAATGAAAAAAAACAACATCAAATGAAAATAAAATTCATACTTGGAATAGTTTTCGAAACAATAATTTATTAATGTTCTTGAAATAGTCAGTTTCATTTATACTTACATGTGTTCTTCATATCCGTGCTCAATCATGAGAGATGTGTTGTCCTCTTTTTGCTCTTTCAAATCCTTGTGACCATAAGCTAGACTTTCTCTACCATTTTCTAAATAATAGCGTTTATCATAGTAAGCCGAAAGTATCCTTTTCTTCTGACTAATTGTATATAAATTATGATTAAGCTTCTAATTTGATACATTGTTGCTGTTATGAATGTGGAGGTTTCTAGCGTTCTTTTATAGTCTTCGTGAGTGAGTTGTTTTTGTACAACACTTCGTGATACCCCTTTGGCAGTTTTCTTGTTGGAAGTTTCACATAACACTGAATACATTTTAGGACGCAGTCCTATGAAATGGGTACAAATTTCCCCACAAAGCTCATCCTTGAGTAAGCCATGGACTTTGGAAAAAAACGGTTAATGGAAAAAAAAATGTCATTGAAGTGCCAAGAATGTATGCATAAAGCTGAATCAACTCTCAATGTATTTCTATGGAGCTTCTTGTCTATGTGTAGGCATTCACTCATATTTACTTTACAAAAATATATACAGCTAGTCTATCTTCATCGCATAAAGTGTTTCATCATATCTAAAAATGAGTGTTTATTCAACCTATTTTGATGTCTGCTTTGTTGAATGGGTTTCTTTGACGTACATAGAAAGCTCGCTGTACATGTAGGTCAAACCGTGGCATGCCAAGAACTTGCTTTTTAGGGATCATTTATAATATATTTCAAATCATTGCGCCAATGTTGAGTCATATATGGGCTAATTTTTATCTCTCAAATAGGCGCAAATATGATGTACCATGTATGAATTCAAAATTTAAAAATTCATCTCAACCAGGTTAATTTGTAAGGTAAACATAGCTCTAAAGCTCTGACCTCATTTCTCTCATTTGAAATAGGCGCGAAGTAAGTAAGACTCAGAGTCTATCTCTGTCAGCTTTCTCACTAGAAGGGTTGGGGGTTGCTACATGCTGCCTTATTTTAAGGTAGTTGGAAAAATGAAATAATCCATAGGAACACCCCTGTGACAGCGGAATAGACTCATATCAGTCTGTATGCTGTGGGGTCGAAGAAGGTATGTAGTTCAGTTCATAGCCAGACGCGGACTGAGTCACTCGCGTCGGTTGACGGAGTGAATTACTACACATACAGTACGAATGATCTCCCCCTATCGGGTTAGTCAATTGCTAATATCTTGAGTAATTACGCATTGTTCATTGCAAAAAAAAAATAATATAAATTATATTATCTACGTTACGTGATCATATTTGGAATTAAAAAAAAAACAGTTTTCTGGAAAAAACAAATAGATTTTTAATTATAGATTTTGATAAATACATTTATTAAATTAAATCCATTGTCTTATGGATATTCTCATTAGAGGTATAAAAGCATAGTCCACTGTTACAATAGACACCACAAACAAAAAATCAACATTGATAAACAAATAGAAAACCTTTTTTAAACAAAATTGTTCAATTAATCACATAAAACAAAAGAGATCCATTGTCTTATAACAGTAGTGTAAATATGCAACTGCTAGGACAAAAGAATTACCCTATTGTTCGTATTGATCTCTATTGTTCTCAGACAATGGTTACCCTATTGTTCGTATTGATCTTGATTGATTTTTGGCAAGGGTTAGATCTCAAAGGAAAAAATGTATTGTTAATCACGATGAAGTAGCCTTTGATATCCCAATCATGATATAGTTATAAGACAATGGATCTCTATTGTTTTATGTGATTAATTGAACAATTTTGTTTAAAAAAGGTTTTCTATTTGTTTATCAATGTTGATTTTTTGTTTGTGGTGTCTATTGTAACAGTGGACTATGCTTTGATACCTCTAATGAGAATATCCATAAGACAATGGATTTAATTTAATAAATGTATTTATCAAAATCTATAATTAAAAATCTATTTGTTTTTTCCAGAAAACTGTTTTTTTTTATTTCCAAATATGATCACGTAACGTAGATAATATAATTTATATTAATTTTTTTTTTTGCAATGAACAATGCGTAATTACTCAAGATATTAGCAATTGACTAACCCGATAGGGGGAGATCATTCGTACTGTATGTGTAGTAATTCACTCCGTCAACCGACGCGAGTGACTCAGTCCGCGTCTGGCTATGAACTGAACTACAGACCTTCTTCGACCCCACAGCATACAGACTGATATGAGTCTATTCCGCTGCCACAGGGGTGTTCCTATGGATTATTTCATTTTTCCAACTACCTTAAAATAAGGCAGCATGTAGCAACCCCCAACCCTTCTAGTGAGAAAGCTGACAGAGATAGACTCTGAGTCTTACTTACTTCGCGCCTATTTCAAATGAGAGAAATGAGGTCAGAGCTTAAGAGCTATGTTTACCTTACAAATTAACCTGGTTGAGATGAATTTTTAAATTTTGAATTCATACATGGTACATCATATTTGCGCCTATTTGAGAGATAAAAATTAGCCCATATATGACTCAACATTGGCGCAATGATTTGAAATATATTATAAATGATCCCTAAAAAGCAAGTTCTTGGCATGCCACGGTTTGACCTACATGTACAGCGAGCTTTCTATGTACGTCAAAGAAACCCATTCAACAAAGCAGACATCAAAATAGGTTGAATAAACACTCATTTTTAGATATGATGAAACACTTTATGCGATGAAGATAGACTAGCTGTATATATTTGTGTAAAGTAAATATGAGTGAATGCCTACACATAGACAAGAAGCTCCATAGAAATACATTGAGAGTTGATTCAGCTTTATGCATACATTCTTGGCACTTCAATGACATTTTTTTTCCATTAACCGTTTTTTTCCAAAGCCCATGGCTTACTCAAGGATGAGCTTTGTGGGGAAATTTGTACCCATTTCATAGGACTGCGTCCTAAAATGTATTCAGTGTTATGTGAAACTTCCAACAAGAAAACTGCCAAAGGGGTATCACGAAGTGTTGTACAAAAACAACTCACTCACGAAGACTATAAAAGAACGCTAGAAACCTCCACATTCATGACAGCAACAATGTATCAAATTAGAAGCTTAATCATAATTTATATACAATTAGTCAGAAGAAAAGGATACTTTCGGCTTACTATGATAAACGCTATTATTTAGAAAATGGTAGAGAAAGTCTAGCTTATGGTCACAAGGATTTGAAAGAGCAAAAAGAGGACAACACATCTCTCATGATTGAGCACGGATATGAAGAACACATGTAAGTATAAATGAAACTGACTATTTCAAGAACATTAATAAATTATTGTTTCGAAAACTATTCCAAGTATGAATTTTATTTTCATTTGATTTTTTTTTTCATTACGTTTATGATTATATCTATTTCTTGAATGGGTGAGATATTTCAACGTTCAGATATCTTTTTCTTAAGGTTAAGTACGTAATTAATTTTATACGATGAGGTTAACCTTCTATAGATAAATAAATAAAGAATAAAATTAAATGATACATTCTGAAATGAGGGAATTGTTATGCTTTATCTTATGTGTTGACTTGCTTCTTTGTTTTCAGAGTTGGAAAACACATAATTCACCCGCCAGTACAGAACATATAATTCTTTCCATGAAGCAGGTATGTATGAGTGCAAACTTTTCAAATTTTTCATCCAATCCTCTACACATCGAAGAGATCAGATATTAGTCTAAGCCAATTTATGTCCGTTGCTTCTCTTTTGTAGTGGTTTACCGGGGGCACTTTTCTACGGCATTGTGTTTAGTAAACGTGTCGTGGCACGTTCACTAAACAACCTCGAGCGATGAAAGAAAACTAACACCCGACATAAGGTCAAGTGCTCACCCAGTGTTAAGATGACCTCATTTGTCCACACAGATAATTTGAATGTATAACCGCCAAGTACACCGACAAACCTTATTTCTAATTGACAGACAGAAGGATGAGTACCATTAACTGGAAAACAATACCGAATAATCCTTAACTTAAAACAATATCTCCTTAGAACAAAATACATAATCATTAAAAACATGAAGACAAAAAAAATCATTAATGAGACAAGTGTTTTAATTACTCACTTGTTGACATCTCATTATGATTAATTAATAACATTATTGATCTCAGAGATATCATTACAATAAGCTCCACTAATTAAAAATAATCAATACACTTGGAATAATAACTATGTTGCATCAAATTTTACATTTCTGTTCTTATCATTTTCTATCAAGGCCATAAATATTGTAACACAGATTTTAAAAGAAACAAAAAAAAATAACAAAAAAAAAACAAACAAAAAAAAAACAAACTCAGTGGTTACAATTCTAATGTCAATGTTTTTTTGTTTTTTTATTTGTTGTTTTTTTTTTTTGTTTCTTTTAAAATCTGTGTTACAATATTTATGGCCTTGATAGAAAATGATAAGAACAGAAATGTAAAATTTGATGCAACATAGTTATTATTCCAAGTGTATTGATTATTTTTAATTAGTGGAGCTTATTGTAATGATATCTCTGAGATCAATAATGTTATTAATTAATCATAATGAGATGTCAACAAGTGAGTAATTAAAACACTTGTCTCATTAATGATTTTTTTTTGTCTTCATGTTTTTAATGATTATGTATTTTGTTCTAAGGAGATATTGTTTTCAGTTAAGGATTATTCGGTATTGTTTTCCAGTTAATGGTACTCATCCTTCTGTCTGTCAATTAGAAATAAGGTTTGTCGGTGTACTTGGCGGTTATACATTCAAATTATCTGTGTGGACAAATGAGGTCATCTTAACACTGGGTGAGCACTTGACCTTATGTCGGGTGTTAGTTTTCTTTCATCGCTCGAGGTTGTTTAGTGAACGTGCCACGACACGTTTACTAAACGCAATGCCGTAGAAAAGTGCCCCCGGTAAACCACTACAAAAGAGAAGCAACGGACATAAATTGGCTAAGACTAATATCTGATCTCTTCGATGTGTAGAGGATTGGATGAAAAATTTGAAAAGTTTGCACTCATACATACCTGCTTCATGGAAAGAATTATATGTTCTGTACTGGCGGGTGAATTATGTGTTTTCCAACTCTGAAAACAAAGAAGCAAGTCCACACATAAGATAAAGCATAACAATTCCCTCATTTCAGAATGTATCATTTAATTTTATTCTTTATTTATTTATCTATAGAAGGTTAACCTCATCGTATAAAATTAATTACGTACTTAACCTTAAGAAAAAGATATCTGAACGTTGAAATATCTCACCCATTCAAGAAATAGATATAATCATAAACGTAATGAAAAAAAAACATCAAATGAAAATAAAATTCATACTTGGAATAGTTTTCGAAACAATAATTTATTAATGTTCTTGAAATAGTCAGTTTCATTTATACTTACATGTGTTCTTCATATCAGTGCTCAATCATGAGAGATGTGTTGTCCTCTTTTGCTCTTTCAAATCCTTGTGACCATAAGCTAGACTTTCTCTACCATTTTCTAAATAATAGCGTTTATCATAGTAAGCCGAAAGTATCCTTTTCTTCTGACTAATTGTATATAAATTATGATTAAGCTTCTAATTTGATACATTGTTGCTGTCATGAATGTGGAGGTTTCTAGCGTTCTTTTATAGTCTTCGTGAGTGAGTTGTTTTTGTACAACACTTCGTGATACCCCTTTGGCAGTTTTCTTGTTGGAAGTTTCACATAACACTGAATACATTTTAGGACGCAGTCCTATGAAATGGGTACAAATTTCCCCACAAAGCTCATCCTTGAGTAAGCCATGGACTTTGGAAAAAAACGGTTAATGGGAAAAAAATGTCATTGAAGTGCCAAGAATGTATGCATAAAGCTGAATCAACTCTCAATGTATTTCTATGGAGCTTCTTGTCTATGTGTAGGCATTCACTCATATTTACTTTACACAAATATATACAGCTAGTCTATCTTCATCGCATAAAGTGTTTCATCATATCTAAAAATGAGTGTTTATTCAACCTATTTTGATGTCTGCTTTGTTGAATGGGTTTCTTTGACGTACATAGAAAGCTCGCTGTACATGTAGGTCAAACCGTGGCATGCCAAGAACTTGCTTTTTAGGGATCATTTATAATATATTTCAAATCATTGCGCCAATGTTGAGTCATATATGGGCTAATTTTTATCTCTCAAATAGGCGCAAATATGATGTACCATGTATGAATTCAAAATTTAAAAATTCATCTCAACCAGGTTAATTTGTAAGGTAAACATAGCTCTAAAGCTCTGACCGCATTTCTCTCATTTGAAATAGGCGCGAAGTAAGTAAGACTCAGAGTCTATCTCTGTCAGCTTTCTCACTAGAAGGGTTGGGGGTTGCTACATGCTGCCTTATTTTAAGGTAGTTGGAAAAATGAAATAATCCATAGGAACACCCCTGTGACAGCGGAATAGACTCATATCAGTCTGTATGCTGTGGGGTCGAAGAAGGTATGTAGTTCAGTTCATAGCCAGACGCGGACTGAGTCACTCGCGTCGGTTGACGGAGTGAATTACTACACATACAGTACGAATGATCTCCCCCTATCGGGTTAGTCAATTGCTAATATCTTGAGTAATTACGCATTGTTCATTGCAAAAAAAAAATTAATATAAATTATATTATCTACGTTACGTGATCATATTTGGAATTAAAAAAAAAACAGTTTTCTGGAAAAAACAAATAGATTTTTAATTATAGATTTTGATAAATACATTTATTAAATTAAATCCATTGTCTTATGGATATTCTCATTAGAGGTATCAAAGCATAGTCCACTGTTACAATAGACACCACAAACAAAAAATCAACATTGATAAACAAATAGAAAACCTTTTTTAAACAAAATTGTTCAATTAATCACATAAAACAATAGAGATCCATTGTCTTATAACTATATCATGATTGGGATATCAAAGGCTACTTCATCGTGATTAACAATACATTTTTTCCTTTGAGATCTAACCCTTGCCAAAAATCAATCAAGATCAATACGAACAATAGGGTAACCATTGTCTGAGAACAATAGAGATCAATACGAACAATAGGGTAATTCTTTTGTCCTAGCAGTTGCATATTTACACTACTGATAAGAACCAACTTGCCATCTGTAAATGACAACCACCAACAAGTGAAACAGGATTCTATATTAGATGTTCATATTTTTTGTTAAGAAAATTTCTGATGAACAAAACTTCACCAAAAAACTGTCTGAAAGTCACACACGTAACGGTGGAATCGCCCTACACGTTATTTTGTAGTATGGTACAAAATACCGATTTACGACACGGATGGCCAACCATAAGTAGGCCTACGCATTGGTATTTATTTATATAGTATTATAGAATCATCGACATAGACACTGACCCGAAAACAAATCTACGAATGAAAATGTCTTCTTAGGTAACGTGACATCTGTTAACAAATATAAATAAGTTTATTAAAGCTGAAGGGAGTTCTTATTTTGGGCGATATCCTTCTGTGCGATCTAATATAGGGATTGATCCTACTGCCATTCGTTGAGATCGTGTTGAGGATCTCGTAGAATGGCACGAGATATCGATTGCCTGCTGTGTTGACGCCGTGATACATTGCCTTGTTCAATTTGTATTTGGAGATTTTTAACGGTAAGAATATTTTGTTAATCTAAAATATAATTAAAACTACATATGTCATTCTTTGATGAGATTTTGACAAATCCCGATTTCAGAAGGTGGGAGAATTTCGTATGAAAAGGCGGACACTGTACTAAATGGACAGTCCTCCGGGTTTTCGACCAGCGTATGGGCCTGCTTTTGACTTAGATCTGAATGAGGTGCCTCTGATTCTCAGTTGGCAGAGCGAAAGTCTCTCAGTCTGACATATAGTACGGTATCATACGGTCGTCCGTAAGAAAAGAATATAAGAAAAGTCATTTTGGAGTCAGAAACCTGGTCCAAGTTTGACATAGGCCTAGATATGTATGCCATCGGTGTGTGCCTAGTCGAAAAATCTTGCATGTGTTTTTTTCTTTATTTCTATGGGGCAAACGTCAGGGGGTGTATGTTAGATTGTCAGCACCATAGAGGCCGATTGTTCGGGCTAGTGTGCATGTGTCGGGTTCGAATTCCACACAGTTGCTCACATTAGGACGTGGAAGAGTTGCCAGGTACATTGTATTCGACGAAGTTCGAGGTTTCCTGTGGGCAAAACAGTTCGTAGGCCTCTTGAAGTTTATCTTGAACACGGCTTAAAACGTCAGTCCGTCAAACAGCGATCGCGAACGAATCAACAGCGCACATCTTACGAATGTCAATAACTTGTTTAATCTTAACGTCTTACAGTCAGTATAATTGTATACATGACAGGCAATAGAACACAACAAATTAAGTATAAATTCTACTATGGAGTGGTTTTACTAAAGCCAAAACACATAGGACAACTCATACTATACTGTACATGATGGTGTATATTTATGTATATAAATAAATATACACCATCTTGTACAATATAGTACGTGTTGTCCTATGTGTTTTGGCTTTAGTACAACAAGTATAATGTAAGATTTTACTGAAGCGAATAATAGTCTTTATTATTTATACATAAGTGAAAACTAGGGATTTCCTTCACTCGGAAATGTCATAATTCACTGCAGTGCAAAAACACTTTTGTTATTTATCGCACGCGACGAAGCCGATGACGTCGTCGGACCTACTTCTTTCTTGTGTAGGCCTACTGACGTCTGCTGTACAACAACAACAGTCCATAGGATTCCGATAGGAAATTGAATATGAAACCTTTACAGTCATTTTTGCATTTAAATAAATAATTTACAACTGAAAACACGAGGTTGATTCAATAGAGGATCGGCTTACCACTTTAAATCAAAGCGATTAAACAAAACTTCATTATCGGTCGTCTGTTGGCAGCGTTTGACCTGTATCACTATCATGGCTTCGGAGAATCGGACCACTGCGTGTAACGAATAACTGTAATTGCCATTCAATGACGCGGTAAAACAGTGTAAAGTAATTTCATAGATCACTTTTTACCCTGGTGACTGGTGCACTGCAGAGTTAAAATCCATGGAGATCGATTTAATTTCTTTTTACATGAAATATCGCGAAAAACTTCAGGGAGAAAATGGCCATTCAAATGTCCACAAATCTGACAGTTGACCGTCACGTGAGAAGAACAGGCATGCAGTTGTTTCATTGGTCAACGATATATATTCCTACATTTGCTGAAAACCTAATCAGTCATAAGTTTGTTCATATTTTCTTGTTTATAATTGATAAATTTATACTTAATAAACAATCCCCAGCCTAAAACATGATTATTGATAGTATAAATAATAAACAGAATATTGTACAGTTGTGTTTGAAAAGCATTTATATTTTTTCTCTTGAAAGGCGGAGGGATAACGTCTTTCACTCGAAAAAATATAAGTGCTATTCAAACACAACTGTTCAATATCCTCTATATAATGGCTGTAAACTGTTTGTATATACAGCCTAAGAAATGATTTTGACACACAAATGTTTATTTTAATATAGAGTACAAAACCATAACACTATTCTTTGTTCGGTAACGGGGTGGATCGCAAATGTCAATATTAGGTACCTGTAGTAACCTTTGTATTTTTGGCAATTAGGTTACATTGGCATTCTCAGGATTTTCACCTTAAAGACCTGCTTACTGCATATGTTGTTTATCATAGAGAGTTAGAAATCAAGCGGGTTAAAGCTGGGATAAATATGAAATGTCCCAGGTCTTTCATGCTTTGAATCGCCGTCCGTCAAGATTGATTGATTGATGTTTTGTACCACACTCAAGATTATTTCACTTACATGGCAGCGTTGCCAGGTTTATTGGTGAAGGAAACCGGGCGCATTTCCCGGACGAAGCCGCCGACCTTCGGTACCTGGCAACTCTTCCACATACGGCGACCGAGTGAAAAATCCACTCAGAACTTTTTCAATTTTTATTTGGTCTGAGATTGATTCGAACTCCCGCCTCATCGACGGAAGGTCTCTGTGGGACTAAGGAACTATCACTCTAACCCACTGGACCACCGAGGCCCCTCAGTCAAAAGCCATTTTGTTTTTAAAATCTGACCAGTTTTTCAGAGAGTTATTTTACTTCATGTGGACCAGTTACCGGGCTCTGGCCAATGGTCGGGAATATCCTCCGGACAAAGGGGACTATTGCCCCACTAAACCTGACAAAGCCGTCATTTATGTAAACTAATATTGAGTATCTGGGTGTTACAAAGACTCTTGGTGTTACAAAGTATCTGGGTGTTACAAAGGTTTTGGGTGTTACAAAGTATGTGGGTGTTATACAGTATCTGGGCGTTACAAAGTCTCTGGGTGTCACAAAGTCTCTGGGTGTTACAAAGTCTCTGGGTGTTACAAAGTATCTAGGTGTTATAAAGACTCTACTTGTTACAAAGGTTCAAGGTGTTACAAAGTATCTAGGTGTTACAAATGTTCTTGGTTTTTCAAAGCCACTGGCTGATACAGAGTCTCTAGTTGTCAAAATGGCTCTGGTTGTTGCCAAGTCTCTAGGTGTTACAGTCTCTAGGTATGGCAAAGTCTGTAGGTGTTATAACGTCTATGGGCCCCAACAAGTCTCTGTTTGTTGCAAAGTCGCTGGGTCTCAAAAAGTATCTAGGTGTTGCAAAGTCTCTGGGTCTTGCAAAGTCTCTGGGTCTCAAAACGTCTCTGGTTGTTACAAAGTCTCTTGGTGTTACAAAGGTTTTGAGTGTTACAACGTATCTGGGTGTTACAAAGTCTGTTGGTTTTACAAAGTCTTTAGGTGTTACAAAGTTTCTGGGTGTTACAAAATATCTGGGTGTTACAAAGTCTGTTGGTTTTACAAAGTCTCTGAGTGTTACAAAGTGTATGGGTGTTGCATAGTGTATGGGTGTTATAAAGTCTGTGGGTGTTATAATGTATTTAGATGTTAAAAAGTCTTCAGGTGTTTCAAAGTCTCTGGTTGTTGCAAAGTCTCCAGGTGTTACAAAGTATCTGGGCGCTACAAAGTCTCCGGGTCTCAAAAGTCTTTAAGTGTTGCAAAGTCTCTGGGTCTCAAAAAGTCTCTGGGTGCTACAAAGTATCTGAGTGTCGCAAATTCTCCAGGTCTTAAATAGTCTCTTGTTGTTACAAAGTCTCTAGGTCTAAAAAAGTCTCTAGGTGCTACAAAGTCTCTGGGTCTTAAAAAGTCTCTAGCCATCGCAAGGTCTCTGGGTCTCAAAAGTCTCTAGGTCTTACAAAGTCTCTGGTTCTCAAAAAGTCTCTAGGTGTTACAAATTCTCTGGGTCTTAAAAAGCCTCTGGTTGTTGCAAAGTCTCTGAGTCTTAAAAAGTCTTTGGGTGTTACAAATGCTCTGGGTGATACAAAGTCTCTGGGTGTTGCAAAGTCTCTAGGTGTTGCAAATTATCTGGGTCTTAAAAAGTCTCCAGGTGTTAAAAAGTCCCTGGGTCTCAAAACGTCTCTAGGTGTTATAAAGTCTCTGGGTCTCGAAAAGTCTGGGTGTTACAAATTCTCTGGGTCTCAAAAAGTCTCTAGGTGTTAAAAAGTCCCTGGGTGTTACAAAGTCTCTGGGTGTTATAAAGTCTTTGGGTGTTATAAGGTTTCTGGGTGTCAAAAAGTCTCTGGGTGTTAAAAAGTCTCTAGGTGTTACAAAGTCTCTGAGTGCTACAAAATGTCTGGGTGCTACAAAGTGTCTGGTTGCTACAGAGTCTCTGGTTGTTGCAAATTCTCTGGGTCTTTAAAAGTCTCTAGGTGTTACAAAGTCTCTGAGTGCTACAAAATGTCTGGGTGCTACAAAGTGTCTGGTTGCTACAGAGTCCCTGGGTGTTACAAAGTCTCTGGGTGTTATAAAGTCTCTGGGTGTTACAAAGTCTCTGGTTGTTGCAAAGTCTCTGGGTGTTACAATTCTCTGGGTCTTCAAAAGTCTCTAGGTGTTAAAAAGTCCCTGGGTATTACAAAGTCTCTGGGTGTTAAAAAGTCTCTAGGTGTTACAAAGTCTCTGGGTGCTACAAAGTGTTTGGGTCTCAAAAAGTATCTAGGTGTTACAAAGTCTCCGGGCTTAGCAGAGTCTCTAGGTGTTTAAAATTCTCTAGGTCTTAAGAAGTTTCTGGTTGTTGCAAAGTCTCTGAGTGCTACAAAATATCTGGGTGCTACAAAGTGTCTGGTTGCTACAGAGTCTCTGGTTGTTGCAAATTCTCTGGGTCTTTAAAAGTCTCTAGGTGTTAAAAAGTCCCTGGGTGTTACAAAGTCTCTGGGTGTTATAAAGTCTCTGGGTGTTACAAAGTCTCTGGTTGTTGCAAAGTCTCTGGGTGTTACAATTCTCTGGGTCTTCAAAAGTCTCTAGGTGTTAAAAAGTCCCTGGGTGTTACAAAGTCTCTGGGTGTTATAAAGTCTTTGGGTGTTATAAGGTTTCTGGGTGTCAAAAAGTCTCTGGGTGTTAAAAAGTCTCTAGGTGTTACAAAGTCTCTGAGTGCTACAAAATGTCTGGGTGCTACAAAGTGTCTGGTTGCTACAGAGTCTCTGGTTGTTGCAAATTCTCTGGGTCTTTAAAAGTCTCTAGGTGTTACAAAGTCTCTGAGTGCTACAAAATGTCTGGGTGCTACAAAGTGTCTGGTTGCTACAGAGTCCCTGGGTGTTACAAAGTCTCTGGGTGTTATAAAGTCTCTGGGTGTTACAAAGTCTCTGGTTGTTGCAAAGTCTCTGGGTGTTACAATTCTCTGGGTCTTCAAAAGTCTCTAGGTGTTAAAAAGTCCCTGGGTATTACAAAGTCTCTGGGTGTTAAAAAGTCTCTAGGTGTTACAAAGTCTCTGGGTGCTACAAAGTGTTTGGGTCTCAAAAAGTATCTAGGTGTTACAAAGTCTCCGGGCTTAGCAGAGTCTCTAGGTGTTTAAAATTCTCTAGGTCTTAAGAAGTTTCTGGTTGTTGCAAAGTCTCTGAGTGCTACAAAATATCTGGGTGCTACAAAGTGTCTGGTTGCTACAGAGTCTCTGGTTGTTGCAAATTCTCTGGGTCTTTAAAAGTCTCTAGGTGTTAAAAAGTCCCTGGGTGTTACAAAGTCTCTGGGTGTTATAAAGTCTCTGGGTGTTACAAAGTCTCTGGTTGTTGCAAAGTCTCTGGGTGTTACAATTCTCTGGGTCTTCAAAAGTCTCTAGGTGTTAAAAAGTCCCTGGGTGTTACAAAGTATCTGGGTGTTAAAAAGTCTCTAGGTGTTACAAAGTCTCTGGGTGCTACAAAGTGTTTGGGTCTCAAAAAGTATCTAGGTGTTACAAAGTCCCTGGGTGTTACAAAGTCTCTGGTTGTTGCAAAGTCTCTAGGTGTTACAAAGTCTCTGGGTGCTACAAAGTGTTTGGGTCTCAAAAAGTATCTAGGTGTTACAAAGTCTCTGGGCTTAGCAGAGTCTCTAGGTGTTTAAAATTCTCTAGGTCTTAAAAAGTTTCTGGTTGTTGCAAAGTCTCTGGGTGTTACAAAGTATGTAGGTGTTACAAAACCTCTAGATTTTGCAAATTGGAAAAGCTCTTAGTGCTTAGTGTAAATACATATTATATGGCAAATAAAAGGGAATTAAAATTTAATGAGTTAGATTTAAACAAATGCAAACCCAATCGATTCGGGAGGTTTTCAATAGCCGGAGAATTCCCAAAATAAAAAGTTCAGCGATGTAGTTAAACCATATTTTTTAAAACCTTTCATTCTCAAAAAGCGTCCAAGCGTTGCAAAATTTTGGGTCTCAAAAAGTCTCTAAGTGTCGCAAAGTCTCTCGGTCTCAAAAATATTTAAGTGTTGCAAATTCTCTGGGTCTCAAAAATTCTCCAAGTGTTACAAGGTCTTAAAAGTCTCTGGTTGTTGCAAAGTCTCTGAGTCTCAAAAAGTCTCTATGTGTTGCAAGGTCTCTGCGTCTCAAAAATTCTCCAAGTGTTACAAGGTCTTAAAAGTCTCTGGTTGTTGCAAAGTCTCTGAGTGTCAAAAAGTCTCTAGGTGCTGCAAGGTCTCTGGGTCTCAAAAAGTCTCCAAGTGTTACAAGGTCTTAAAAGTCTCTGGTTGTTGCAAAGTCTCTGAGTCTCAAAAAGTCTCTATGTGTTGCAAGGTCTCTGCGTCTCAAAAAGTCGGTAGGTCTTACAAAGTATCTGGGTGTTATATATTCTCTAGGTCTTAAAAGTGTCTGGTTGTTGCAAAATCTCTAGGTGTTGCAAATTTTCTGGATCTTAAAAAGTCTCTAGGTGTTACAAAGTCCCTGTGTGTTACAAAGTCTCTGAGTGTTATAAAGTCTCTGGGTCTCAAAAAGTCTCTAGGTGTTACAAAGTCTCTGGGCGCTACAAAGTCTCCGGGCCTCAAAATGTCTTTAAGTGTTGCAAAGTCTCAAGGTGTTGCAAGGTCTCTGCGTCTCATAAAGTCTCTAGGTGTTGCAAAGTCTCTGGGTGCTACAAAGTATCTAGGTGTTACACATTCTCCAGCTCTTAAAAAGTCTCTGGGTTTTGCAAATTATCTAGGTGTTGCAAATTCTCTGGGTCTTAAAAGTCTCTGGTTGTTGCAAAGTCTCTAGGTCTCAAAAAGGTCTCTAGGTGCTACAAGGTATCTGGGTCTTAAAAATCTCTGGTCATTGCAAAGTCTCTGGGTCTCAAAATTCCCTAGGTCTTACAAAGTCTCTAGGTATCAAATAGTCTCTGGTTGTTGCAAAGTCTCAGGGTCTCAAAAAGCCTCCAAGTGTTGCAAAGTATCTGGTACTCAAAAAGTTTCTAAGTGTTGCAACGTCTTTGGGTCTCAAAAAGTCTCTAAGTGTTGCAAAGTCTCTGGGTCTCAAAAAGGTCTCTAGGTGCTACAAGGTTTCTGGGTCTTAAAACATCTCTGGCAATTGCAAAGTCTCTGTGTCTCAAAAAGTCACTAAGTGTTGCAAAGTCTCTGGGTCTCAAAAAGTCTCTAGGTGTTGCAAGGTCTCTGCGTCTCAAAACGTCTATAAGAGATGCAAAGTCCCTGGGTCTTAAAAAGCTTCTAAGTGTTGCGAAGTCTCTGGGTCTCAAAAAGTCTCTAGGTGTTGCAAAATCTTTGGGTCTCAAAAAGTCACCAAGTGTTGCAAAGTCTCTGGGTCTCAAAAAGCTTCTAAGTGTTGCAAAGTCCCTGGGTCTTAAAAAGCTTCTAAGTGTTGCGAAGTCTCTGGGTCTCAAAAAGTCTCTAGGTGTTGCAAAATCTTTGGGTCTCAAAAAGTCACTAAGTGTTGCAAAGTCTCTGGGTCTCAAAAAGCTTCTAAGTGTTGCATAGTCTCTGGGTCTCAAAAATTCTCTAAGTGTTGCAAAGTCTCTGGGTCTCAAAAAGTATCTAAGTGTTGCAAAGTCTCTGGGTCTCAAAAAGTCTCTAAGTGTTGCGAAGTCTCTGGGTCTCAAAAAGTCTCTAAGTGGGGCAAAGTCTCTGGGTCTCAAAAAGTCTCTAGGTGTTGCAAAGTCTCTGGGCCTCAACAAGTCTCTAGGTGTTGCAAAGTCTCTGGGTCTCAAAAAGGTCTCTAAGTGTTGTAAAGTCTTTGGGTCTCAAAAAGTCTCTAGGTGTTGCATGGTCTCTGCGTCTCAAAAAGTCTCTAGGTGTTGCAAAATCTTTGGGTCTCAAAACTTCTCTAAGTGTTGCAAAGTCTCTGGGTCTCAAAAAGTCTCTAAGTGTTGCAAAGTCTCTGGGTCTCAAAAAGTCTCTAAGTGTTGCAAAGTAGCTGGGTCTCAAAAAGTCTCTAGGTGTTACAAAGTCTCTGGGTGCTACAAAGTGTTTGGGTCTCAAAAAGTATCTAGGTGTTACAAAGTCTCTGGGCTTAGCAGAGTCTCTAGGTGTTTAAAATTCTCTAGGTCTTAAAAAGTTTCTGGTTGTTGCAAAGTCTCTGGGTGTTACAAAGTATGTAGGTGTTACAAAACCTCTAGATTTTGCAAATTGGAAAAGCTCTTAGTGCTTAGTGTAAATACATATTATATGGCAAATAAAAGGGAATTAAAATTTAATGAGTTAGATTTAAACAAATGCAAACCCAATCGATTCGGGAGGTTTTCAATAGCCGGAGAATTCCCAAAATAAAAAGTTCAGCGATGTAGTTAAACCATATTTTTTAAAACCTTTCATTCTCAAAAAGCGTCCAAGCGTTGCAAAATTTTGGGTCTCAAAAAGTCTCTAAGTGTCGCAAAGTCTCTCGGTCTCAAAAATATTTAAGTGTTGCAAATTCTCTGGGTCTCAAAAATTCTCCAAGTGTTACAAGGTCTTAAAAGTCTCTGGTTGTTGCAAAGTCTCTGAGTCTCAAAAAGTCTCTATGTGTTGCAAGGTCTCTGCGTCTCAAAAATTCTCCAAGTGTTACAAGGTCTTAAAAGTCTCTGGTTGTTGCAAAGTCTCTGAGTGTCAAAAAGTCTCTAGGTGCTGCAAGGTCTCTGGGTCTCAAAAAGTCTCCAAGTGTTACAAGGTCTTAAAAGTCTCTGGTTGTTGCAAAGTCTCTGAGTCTCAAAAAGTCTCTATGTGTTGCAAGGTCTCTGCGTCTCAAAAAGTCGGTAGGTCTTACAAAGTATCTGGGTGTTATATATTCTCTAGGTCTTAAAAGTGTCTGGTTGTTGCAAAATCTCTAGGTGTTGCAAATTTTCTGGATCTTAAAAAGTCTCTAGGTGTTACAAAGTCCCTGTGTGTTACAAAGTCTCTGAGTGTTATAAAGTCTCTGGGTCTCCAAAAGTCTCTAGGTGTTACAAAGTCTCTGGGCGCTACAAAGTCTCCGGGCCTCAAAATGTCTTTAAGTGTTGCAAAGTCTCAAGGTGTTGCAAGGTCTCTGCGTCTCATAAAGTCTCTAGGTGTTGCAAAGTCTCTGGGTGCTACAAAGTATCTAGGTGTTACACATTCTCCAGCTCTTAAAAAGTCTCTGGGTTTTGCAAATTATCTAGGTGTTGCAAATTCTCTGGGTCTTAAAAGTCTCTGGTTGTTGCAAAGTCTCTAGGTCTCAAAAAGGTCTCTAGGTGCTACAAGGTATCTGGGTCTTAAAAATCTCTGGTCATTGCAAAGTCTCTGGGTCTCAAAATTCCCTAGGTCTTACAAAGTCTCTAGGTATCAAATAGTCTCTGGTTGTTGCAAAGTCTCAGGGTCTCAAAAAGCCTCCAAGTGTTGCAAAGTATCTGGTACTCAAAAAGTTTCTAAGTGTTGCAACGTCTTTGGGTCTCAAAAAGTCTCTAAGTGTTGCAAAGTCTCTGGGTCTCAAAAAGGTCTCTAGGTGCTACAAGGTTTCTGGGTCTTAAAACATCTCTGGCAATTGCAAAGTCTCTGTGTCTCAAAAAGTCACTAAGTGTTGCAAAGTCTCTGGGTCTCAAAAAGTCTCTAGGTGTTGCAAGGTCTCTGCGTCTCAAAACGTCTATAAGAGATGCAAAGTCCCTGGGTCTTAAAAAGCTTCTAAGTGTTGCGAAGTCTCTGGGTCTCAAAAAGTCTCTAGGTGTTGCAAAATCTTTGGGTCTCAAAAAGTCACCAAGTGTTGCAAAGTCTCTGGGTCTCAAAAAGCTTCTAAGTGTTGCAAAGTCCCTGGGTCTTAAAAAGCTTCTAAGTGTTGCGAAGTCTCTGGGTCTCAAAAAGTCTCTAGGTGTTGCAAAATCTTTGGGTCTCAAAAAGTCACTAAGTGTTGCAAAGTCTCTGGGTCTCAAAAAGCTTCTAAGTGTTGCATAGTCTCTGGGTCTCAAAAAGTCTCTAGGTGTTGCAAAATCTCTGGGTCTCAAAAAGTCTCTAAGTGTTGCAAAGTATCTGGGTCTCAAAAAGTCTCTAGGTGTTACAAAGTCTCTGGGTGTTATAATATATCTAGGTCTTAAAAGTCTCTGGTTGTTGCAAAGTCTCTAGGTGTTGCAAATTCTCTGGGTCTTAAAAAGTCTCTAGGTGTTAAAAAATCCCTGGTTGTTACAAAGTCTCTAGGTGTTTAAAGGTCTCTGTGTCTCAAAAAGTATCTAGGTGTTGCAAAGTCTCTGGGTGCTACAAAGTATCTAGGTGTTACAAATTATCCAGCTCTTAAAAAGTCTCTGGGTTTTGCAAAGTATCTAGGTGTTGCAAATTCTCTGGGACTTAAAAGTCTCTGGTTGTTGCAAAGTCTCTAGGTCTTAAAAAGGTCTCTAGGTGCTACAAGGTATCTGGGTCTTAAAAAATCTCTGGCCATTGCAAAGTCTCCGGGTCTCAAAAAGTCTCTAAGTGTTGCAACTGCTTTGGGTCTCAAAAGTTCTCTAAGTGTTGCAAAGTCTCTGGGTCTCAAAAAGTCTCTAAGTGTTGCGAAGTCTCTGGGTCTCTAGGTGTTGCAAAGTCTCTGGGTCTCAAAAATTCTCTAAGTGTTGCAAAGTCTCTGGGTCTCAAAAAGTATCTAAGTGTTGCAAAGTCTCTGGGTCTCAAAAAGTCTCTAAGTGTTGCGAAGTCTCTGGGTCTCAAAAAGTCTCTAAGTGGGGCAAAGTCTCTGGGTCTCAAAAAGTCTCTAGGTGTTGCAAAGTCTCTGGGCCTCAACAAGTCTCTAGGTGTTGCAAAGTCTCTGGGTCTCAAAAAGGTCTCTAAGTGTTGTAAAGTCTTTGGGTCTCAAAAAGTCTCTAGGTGTTGCATGGTCTCTGCGTCTCAAAAAGTCTCTAGGTGTTGCAAAATCTTTGGGTCTCAAAACTTCTCTAAGTGTTGCAAAGTCTCTGGGTCTCAAAAAGTCTCTAAGTGTTGCAAAGTCTCTGGGTCTCAAAAAGTCTCTAAGTGTTGCAAAGTAGCTGGGTCTCAAAAAGTCTCTAGGTGTTACAAAGTCTCTGGGTGTTATAAAATCTCTAGGTCTTAAAAGTATCTGGTTGTTGCAAAGTCTCTAGGTGTTGCAAATTCTCTGGGTCTTAAAACGTCTCTAGGTGTTAAAAAATCCCTGGTTGTTACAAAGTCTCTAGGTGTTTAAAGGTCTCTGTGTGTCAAAAAGTATCTAGGTGTTGCAAAGTCTCTGGGTGCTACAAAGTATCTAGGTGTTACAAATTATCCAGCTCTTAAAAAGTCTCTGGGTTTTGCAAAGTATCTAGGTGTTGCAAATTCTCTGGGACTTAAAAGTCTCTGGTTGTTGCAAAGTCTCTAGGTCTTAAAAAGGTCTCTAGGTGCTACAAGGTATCTGGGTCTTAAAAAATATCTGGCCATTGCAAAGTCTCCGGGTCTCAAAAAGTCTCTAAGTGTTGCAACTGCTTTGGGTCTCAAAGGTTCTCTAAGTGTTGCAAAGTCTCTGGGTCTCAAAAAGTCTCTAAGTGTTGCGAAGTCTCTGGGTCTCAAAAAGTCTCTAGGTGTTGCAAAGTCTCTGGGTCTCAAAAATTCTCTAAGTGTTGCAAAGTCTCTGGGTCTCAAAAAGTATCTAAGTGTTGCAAAGTCTCTGGGTCTCAAAAAGTATCTAAGTGTTGCGAAGTCTCTGGGTCTCAAAAAGTCTCTAGGTGTTGCAAAGTCTCTGGGCCTCAAAAAGTCTCTAGGTGTTGCAAAGTCTCTGGGTCTCAAAAAGTCTCTAGGTGTTGCAAAGTCTCTGGGCCTCAAAAAGTCTCTAGGTGTTGCAAAGTCTCTGCGTCTCAAAAAGTCTCTAAGTGTTGCGAAGTCTCTGGGTCTCAAAAAGTCTCTAGGTGTTGCAAAGTCTCTGGGCCTCAAAAAGTCTCTAGGTGTTGCAAAGTCTCTGGGTCTCAAAAAGGTCTCTAAGTGTTGTAAAGTCTTTGGGTCTCAAAAAGTCTCTAGGTGTTGCATGGTCTCTGCGTCTCAAAAAGTCTCTAGGTGTTGCAAAGTCTCTGGGTCTCAAAAAACTTCTAAGTGTTGCGAAGTCTCTGGGTCTCAAAAAGCGTCTAAGTGTTGCGAAGTCTCTGGGTCTCAAAAAAGTCTCTAGGTGTTGCAAAGTCTCTGGGTCTCAAAAAGTCTCTAAGTGTTGCGAAGTCTCTGGGTCTCAAAAAAGTCTCTAGGTGTTGCAAAATCTTTGGGTCTCAAAAAGTCACTAAGTGTTGCAAAGTCCCTGGGTCTCAAAAAGTCTCTAAGTGTTGCAAAGTCTCTGGGTCTCAAAAAATCTCTAGGTGTTACAAAGTCTCTGGGTGTTATAAAATCTCTAGGTCTTATAAGTCTCTGGTTGTTGCAAAGTCTCTAGGTGTTGCAAATTCTCTGGGTCTTAAAAAGTCTCTAGGTGTTAAAAAATCCCTGGGTGTTACAAAGTCTCTAGGTGTTTCAAGGTCTCTGCGTCTCAAAAAGTCTCTAGGTGTTGCAAAGTCTCTGGGTGCTACAAAGTATCTAGGTGTTACAAATTCTCCAGGTCTTAAAAAGTCTCTGGGTTTTGCAAAGTATCTAGGTGTTGCAAATTCACTGTCTTAAAAGTCTCTGGTTGTTGCAAAGTCTCTAGGTCTCAAAAAGTCTCTAGGCGCTAGAAGGTCTGTGGGTCTTAAAAAGTCTCTGGTCATTGCAAAGTCTCTGGGTCTCAAAATTCTCTGGTTGTTGCAAAGTCTCAAGGTCTCAGAAGTCTCTAGGTGTTACATAGTCTCTGGGTCTTAAAAAGCCTTTGGTCATTGCAAAGTCTCTGGGTCTCAAAAAGTCTCTGGGTGTTACAATTCTCTGGGTCTTATAAACCTCTGTTTGTTGCAAAGTCTTTGGGTCTTAAAAAGTCTCTGGGTGTTACAAAGTCTCTGGTTGTTGCAAAGTCTCAATGTGTTGCAAATTGACCGATTGCTTTATGACGTCACTTGGAATTGACGCGCAAAGCATTTCGGGGGATTGAGGGATCTTAACATACTTTTAAAATATGGTGTAAGAAATAATACTGCATCTAGAAGAAGAGGTAAAAGGCGTAAAGTTACCAGAAAAATGTTTGGATAAAAACAGGTTATGTCATCAATGTTTTCTAAAAAAGTGACATCTTGCTCAGAACCAATAAACAAAATGGCGAACTGAGGTACATTTTACCTAGAAAGCTTTGCGTAAATATATGTGACGTCATCAGGCTCGGCGGTAATTCTCTTGGTCTTAAAGAGTCTCTAGGTGTTAAAAAGTCTCTAGGTGTTACAAAGTCTCTGGGTGTTAAAAAGTATCTAGGTGTTACAAAGTATCTGGGCTTAGCAAAGTCTCTAGGTGTTTAAAATTCTCTAGGTCTTAAAAAGTTTCTGGTTGTTGCAAAGTCTCTGGGTGTTACAAAGTATGTAGGTGTTACAAAACCTCTAGATTTTGCAAATTGGAAAAGCCCTAAGTGCTTATTGTAAATACATATTATATTGCAAATAAAAGGAAATTAAAATTTAATGAGTTAGATTAAAAAAAACAAATACAAACCCAATCAATTCGGGGGGTTTTCAAAAGTCGGAAAATTCCCAAAATAAAAAGTTCAGCGATGCAGTTAAACCATATTTTTTAAAACCTTTCATTCTAAAATCAATCGATCTTTTTGTTTTTGACCTATAGATTTCCTGAGGCAAGATTGGACCGTTGGCGGTTGTAAAACCTTTTTGTCGCCTGTGTAATGTAGACGGGGCGACAATTGGATTTGCGATTAATCTATTGTCTGTCGAGTGCCACAGTGTGATTTCTACAGCCAACGAGAGCTTCGTCACTAACCACAATTACATCCAGATAGAAGTCCTTAATTTGAAGAGCCTGGTTATTCAATGACAGCCAAAGGGAAGATATTTATTCGATGAGTCATTACCGATACCCATCATAACAGGGGTTCTCCTTGAATACCTAAAAACAATTGGTTATGTATTTTAAGCGAATTAGATCGTCCAGAAAAAACACAAAGCCAGAAGACCAGCACATATGCATATATGAAAAAGGACTTTCTCCAGAGTCAGTAATATCGAACAAACTTGTCCCTTCATTAAACATTATGGATTCGTACCAATTCAAAAAGATGGGTCATTTACCTGGAGCTCTGAAGTATATCTCTTACTTTTGGATCGGTTGATCTTATAAACAGTATACGTTTACAGCAAATAGAAACATGTATACAGAAATCAACTTCAGTTCTGCATTCTTTTTAAAATCTGGCATGCAGTAATAGATTCTTCAAGACTGAAGGCGAAGAGAAAAACAAGTGCGAATCAGAATCTCTGATAGAATTTTCAGACAAAATACAATTCTGTACTGATTTCAACTAACGCACTTGGGAAAGCAGGAAACGACCAAACTAACGCACTTGGGAAAGCAGGAAACGACCACCATTCAACTAACGCACTTGGGAAAGCAGGAAACGACCACCATTCAACTAACGCACTTGGGAAAGCAGGAAACGACCACCATTCAACTAACGCACTTGGGAAAGCAGGAAACGACCACCATTCAACTAACGCACTTGGGAAAGCAGGAAACGACCACCATTCAACTAACGCACTTGGGAAAGCAGGAAACGACCACCATTCAACTAACGCACTTGGGAAAGCAGGAAACGACCACCATTCAACTAACGCACTTGGGAAAGCAGGAAACGACCACCATTCAACTAACGCACTTGGGAAAGCAGGAAACGACCATCATTCAAAGGACCTGCTTCTGTGGGGACAAAGCCGAGTTTAAGGTAAATTATTTTTGCCTTCGATGTTCGCGCTTTGGGAGCCAATCGCGCCATCGATGTTCGCGCTTCTGGAGCTCATCGCGTTTTATTTCGCGTATCGGGAGCTCATCGCCTTCTTATTCGCGCTTTGAAGACTCACCTCGTCTTATATGTTCGCGCTTCGAAAACTCACCTCGTCTTATATGTGTGCGCTTCGGGAGCTCGTCGCCTTATAATTCGGGCTTTGGGAGTTCACCGCGCCAACAGTTTTCGCCTTTGTTATCCCTTAACTTCAATAAAAACCCAACAAATTGATTTTAAGTTTATACTGGTACGTGCAATAAGGGTTCAGAGGATATTTCCAAAAAGCTTTTTATTTGTGTGAAAAAGATATAAGTTGTCATTTAGATCATTCTAAATGACAATTGATTAATTTTCGCCGGATGTCGATTATTTCCCTTTGTCTTATATGTTGGCCTTACCAGCAATATTCATTGGAGAGAAGAAATATATGTGTCTGGATTGATTGTTAGGTGTTTTACGCCGTCCTCAAGATTATTTCACTTATATGGCGGCGTTGCCAGTTTTATTGTGGGAGGAAATCAGGCTCTGTGCCCGGAGGAAACCCACGACATTCCGGTGGTAACTGCCAACCATCCCACATAGGTCGTTCGAGTGAAAACCCAGTCAGAAAATTTTCAAATTTTTTTTTTTGGACTGAGTGGGATTCGAACCCGCGACCCATTGGTGGAAGGCTGTCCACCCTCTACCCACTGAGCCACGGAGGCTCCGATATGTGCCTGGAAGAACCGTCCAACATCCCCATTCCCTACCTTGTAAGGATCTGGCAACCATCCCACATGGAAATTGTTCCTTGAGTTGGAGCAGAACCTGCCACCCATTGATAGTCGGCTAAAACCCGGGAAATTGTCTTCAAAAAAGTATTATACCATTTGTGTTTGTGAGTATGATAAGACCAGTATGAATATGGCCCAGATTATAACAGAAGAATACAAACTGCTTCAAACATGTAAAATAGCTCGACCTAAAATCTAAACTCCTTTGTCTGTCTTCTACTTAAGAATCAAATTACATATTTTCATTTTTATTCCCTTAAGTATCATATTTGTGCAATTTCAGTTTACCCGACTGCCATAGCACAAACCTTAATATATTACAAAGTATACCAGAAAATTCTACTGAGTATAAAGCCAAACTCTGTTCGGTCTTAACTTAATGGAATATCATGGGTTTTGGTTTATTAAAACACCCTATGACTGGGTATAAAGGTTTAAATGACTGTTTCAGTGGAAAAAAAATTCCATGTGCCCGTGCATGTGTTTTAGTGTTTATAAATATATACACCATCATACATCGATCTGGAAAGACAAGACAAAATCAATGAATCCAAAATCTATCTCAATATTTGATTGATAGCGTAAATTTTGAGAATCTATCGGAAATCTAAGAGCAAAATCTACTTATTAATGACAATGTTCCTTTCAAATTTTGGGAAATAATGAACATGAACCTCGATTGACTTCAAAGGACCTGCTTCTGTGGGGACAAAGCCGAGTTTAAGGTAAATAAGTTTTGCCTTCGATGTTCGCGCTTTGGGAGCCAATCGCGCCATCGATGTTCGCGCTTCTGGAGCTCATCGCGTTTTAATTCGCGTATCGGGAGCTCATCGCCTTCTTATTCGCGCTTTGAAAACTCACCTCGTCTTATATGTTCGCGCTTCCAAAACTCACCTCGTCTTATATGTGTGCGCTTCGGGAGCTCATCGCCTTATAATTCGCGCTTTGGGAGTTCACCGCGCCAACAGTTTTCGCCTTTGTTATCCCTTAACTTCAATAAAAACCCAACAAATTGATTTTAAGTTTATACTGGTACGTGCAATAAGGGTTCAGAGGATATTTCCAAAAAAGCATTTACTTTGTGTGAAAAAGATATAAGTTGTCATTTGGATCATTCTAAATGACAATTGATTAATTTTCGCCGGATGTCGATTTTCGCCGGATTTCGCCTTTGTCTTATATGTTGGCCTTACCAGCAATATTCATTGGAGAAAAGAAATATATGTGTCTGGATTGATTGTTAGGTGTTTTACGCCGTCCTCAAGATTATTTCACTTATATGGCGGCGTTGCCAGTTTTATTGTGGGAGGAAACCAGGCTCTATGCCCGGAGGAAACCCACGACATTCCGGTGGTAACTGCCAACCATCCCACATAGGTCGTTCGAGTGAAAACCCAGTCAGAAAATTTTCAAATTTTTTTTTTGGGACTGAGTGGGATTCGAACCCGCGACCCATTGGTGGAAGGCTGTCCACCCTCTACCCACTGAGGCTCCGATATGTGCCTGGAAGAACCGTCTTACATCCCCATTCCCTACCTTGTAAGGATCTGGCAACCATCCCACATGGAAATTGTTCCTTGAGTTGGAGCAGAACCTGCCACCCATTGATAGTCGGCTAAAACCCGGGAAATTGTCTTCAAAAAAGTATTATACCATTTGTGTTTGAGTGTGAATATGGCCCAGACCATAACAGAAGAATACAAACTGCTTCAAAAATGTAAAATGTAAAATGGCTCGACCTCCGAGCAAACATCCAGCCATTGCTTATAAAAAGAACAATTAAGAGTTCAAGCGAACAAGAGATATATGAGGCAGAACTAAACTGCTTTGTCTGTCTTCTACTTAATAATCAAATTACATATTTTCATTTGTATTCCCTTTAGTATCATATTTATGCAATTTCAGTTTACCCGACTTCTTGCCATAGCACAAACCTTAATATATTACAAAGTATTCCCGAAAATTCTACTGACTATAAAGCCAAACTCTGTTCGGTCTTAACTTAATGGAATATCATGGGTTTTGGTTTATTAAAACAACCTATCACTGGGTTTATAGGTTTAAATGATATACCTCCATTTTTAACACAATCAGAAACTTGTCTCCACGGCTGTTTCAGTGAAAAAAAATGTCCATGTGCCCGTGTTTACAAATATATACACCATCATCCATCCATCTGGAAAATCGAGACAAAATCAATGAATCCAAAATCTAATATTTGATTGATAGCGTAAATTTTGAGAATTTATAGGAGATCTAAGAGCAAAATCTAATTATTAATGACAATATTCCTTTCAAATTTCGAGAAATAATGAACATGAACCTCGATTGACTTTACAATTGCTCGAGCTTTAGAAGAACTGGTCCATCCGAAAACTTCAATGGATAAAGACGACATTCAAGGTTAGTGTATTAGACGTGCTTTAGTTTACTCTGTTCTATAACATCAGACAAAAGGAAATAGTTTTGCCAGCAGTAAGATCAGGTTGTATAAAATGCTTAGTAGTGTATAATTATAGAATTATGGATATAGCCACTCTACAATAGACTTCAAAGTTACATACATTATTCATTGTAGAGATTTTGACTCCAAAATAATGGCACGCCATGTTATTTAAGCAAGTGCACCATATTCTTTGTAATCTTGTTTTTAATTTATTTCAGATTGGGTTCAGCCTTTGACATCAGGTCATTCGCCAGCTAGTGCATGAAGAACCCTGCCACATAAAAACCCAAGGTTGATTCCATGTTGGCAAGGCAACCATGCCAGCGTGATGCCAATGATGGACCTATAATGTGTTTGTATTATCTAGGTCATATTTAGCCATGGAAACTTTTGTACATGAAGAAAATAAATGACACTTCGTTGCACAAAGATGACACTTTATAAAACCAAAGCTCATATTAAAAATGATTGATTGATTGATTGGTGTTTTTCGCCGCGTTCAAGATTATTTCACTTATATGGCGGCGTTGCCAGTTTTATTGTGGGAGGAAACCGGGCTCTATGCCCGGAGGAAACCCACGACCTTCCGTTGGTAACTGGCAACCATCCCACATAGGTCGTTCGAATGAAAACCCAGTCAGAAAATTTTCCAATTTTATGGACTGAGTGGGAATCGAACCCGCGACCCATTGATGGAAGGCTGTTCGGATTGAGCGTCCAACGCTCTACCTACTGAGCCACGGAGGCCCCCATATTAAAAATGAAAAAGTTCTCGTAAAGTTTGATTCGAATTATTTCCAAAACAACAATGTATTCGGTTCCACGGAGGAATTACTTTGCAGACCTTGACTTGCATCGTCGAAGACTCTACGGTTACAGAAGCTCATATGATGTGGGGAATATAAATTGACTGGAACGTCACTCATCCATACTCCATCCATACTACAAAATTAAGTTAACTGGACGATATAACATATTACTAGTTGAAAGGTCGTTGGTCCGTATGTCAAGCCAAAGGGTACTGATCTACGAAGACATTACCGATTGCCAATCTTTCAGAAATGATGGCAAATAAAGCATATATCTTCATTAAAGAGGGGGCAAATTTTGAAGTTAACTTCGACAGCAATCGACCGACGTCACTTATGACGTCATTTGGAATTTACTCGCAAAGCAGTTCGGGGGATTGATGGATGTTAACATAATTTAAAAATATGGCGGAAGGAATAATAATGGATCGAGAAGAAAAGATGTGTGGATAAAAATATGTTATGTCACCAATGTTTTCCCAAAAAGTGACATCTTGCTAAGTAACAATAAACAAAATGACGAACTTTGCGTAAATCTATGTGACGTCATCAGGCTCGGCGGTAATTAATGAGCCTTTACAGGCTCAACTGGGACAAGTACGCGGATTTCATAAAAACAAAAATTATCATTGCATACACCTATTAGATGAAGACGCAAGATTTATGATTGGCAGGGAGTTAAGTATTTTTTTAGCATCGATTTTTCGCAGAATGAAATAAATGGCTACGGCTATTTTATAGTTTATCGGCTAGGGAAGGGAACCCGAGGCTTCAACTTCATCTCTTCTATTTCTCTCTGTCAATATTACGATTTTTTATCGACTGCGTTTACAAGACTCCAGTTATGAAATTTGTAAGGTGACTGATGTGTCTTGAACTTCCGACACATCGACCATGCATAAATGGGTAAATTATGGAGACAGGGATTCAACCGTAAAATTCTAAAATAGAAAAATTATATTGGCAGAATAATAAAAACTTACATTTTTGTTCCAGACCCGTCAACATGTCATCACCCGTGGACGAGAAAATGATCAAGCCAAATCAATGCTTAAGGGTGCTTTGTTTCATGATGCGAAGTCGACTCGAAACTAGTATCAACTAACACCACGTCATGCAGGGAAGGCACACTTATCGCCTGGCAGCGCCGCGAGAAAGATGCACAGGAGGTTGAATGGCCAAATCAACGGTATTTAATTTTTTTGTTAAGGCTAGTATATAATTGTTAAAAAGGTACGGTAAGTGCTGATAGCTGACTAGACGCACATGCACGTGATGTTATATAAGTGCTGAGATGACAGTTCAGTCTGATAACTTCGTGGATTTACGTGCGTGAAATACCCTCTGATAGATTGCAGGTCATTTTGAATGTGGCGACCAAAAGGCAGCCGTGAAACGTACAACTTCCATATCCTCTTGAGTGCTCAACAAGAGTGTACTCGTGATAATGGAAGGGAACGAAATACTCTGTCTCCTAACTTTCAAGCTCGATCAGTTGTATAAATGAAGCAGTGGGAGGATTCCTGAAATGTACCGAACTGCGTCTCTTCTTTTGCCTTACACTTACCGGGCTAAATAACATATATAAAAAAAAATATTTCTAAATGATTTCAGCGTTTGATTAATCTACTATAATTTTTATTTTATTTTCCCGTCCGTAGTAAAGTATTTTTATGGCTCCGCAAAGCTAAAGCGGAGCCATTATGTTTTCAGGTTTTCTGTCCGTCCGTCTTTCCATCCTTTTCCGTACAATAACTCATGAATGATTCATCCGATCAACTTCAAATTTTGGGTGTGCCTTGGCATCGGGCAAAGGACGGTTGGGATTGATTTTCAGCGCAACCCAATAAGGCCGCTATCCGTCATATTAGATTATCACCATGATTTTCTTGTCTGGGCAATAACTCATGAATGATTCATCCGATCAACTTCAAACTTTGGGTGTGCCTTGACATCGGCGAGAGGACGGTTGGGATTGATTTTCAGCAATGTGCGCAATCCAAATATGGCCGCTATCCGTCATATTGGATTATGAGCATGATTTTCTTGTCTGGGCAATAACTTATGCATGATTGATCCGATCAACTTCAAACTTGGGGTTTGCCTTGACATTGTTGAGAGGACGGTTGGGATTGATTTTCAGCAATCTGCGCAATCCAATATCAAACCTGGTGTGTGCCTTGACATTGAGGAAAGGGTGATTAGGATCAATTTTCAGCCATGTGCCCTATACAATATGGCTGCCATGAAGCATATTAGATTATGAGCAATATTTTATCGGGAGTAAACTTGTGATAAGGCATTATTTGTTATAAATGATAGCAGCCATCTTTTAAAATAATTAATGCCAAGAATATCATACATCATCTTTATTGTTTCATTTCTTCTTTATGTCACCTCTCAAACCACACTGCCGGTTCTAATACCCTTGTCAATCAGTTCCCCTCCTTCGCGGCGCCATCTCCAGTGATTGCGTGCAATCACTTAATCTCTAGTTTTCTATATGAGCCACCATAAAATCTCCGGTTGATGATGACATTTTTTTGTACACATCTTCAAACAAATCGTTATAATTATTAAAGCATGAACTCTACTAACAATGTGTCCCGAAAACTGTCGATGACAATTAAATAGGCGGGCCGATTCCTATATATGGGATTTTTTATGGGTTTCAAACTGAACCGACAGAGCGCATGCGTGTCTTTAAAGCCAAGCAATGTTAGATTCTCAGCACCATCTTTATATCACTAATTCTACCACTTCTGCTGCCATTACTCAGATTAGTTCACCACCCTCTTCCAATCCCATCAGTCTGCCAGTCCGTCGACATCTGTAGTATCTCCCCACCTCTGCAGTCACGGATTCCTAGGCTTATAACTCGATATTCTGTTTCCCTACTGCTCCCCCTCCCCTCCCCTAGAGCTAATACCTCTGCCCCTTCTTTTCTACCCCCTCAGAACCGCTCCCCTTGACCTAGTACCTCTGTCCCGTTCTTCCACCACCCTCCCCAGTTTCTACTAGGGTCCCCTCTCCTAGACCTAGTAGCTCTGCTCCCTCTCCTCCTCCCCCTCTACAGTTTTGTCAGCCTACTCCCCTATGATATATTCAGATGCAGTGATATCCCCTCCGAGAGGTCAGCGCAACCCTCGGAATAACTTAGCTAATTCTAAATTTTGGAAATTTCGGCACACCTGTAAATGGCACATTCCTAATCTAAATAAGAAAGGACTATTACTTGGGGATTCTGATCTGTATATAATTAACCTTGACCCCAACCATGATATGCAGGTGGAATTTTTTTCGTGTGCCTACTTCAACTTAACTCCTTTCGGACTCTAATTAAAAAATATCAAGGTCTCAAACCTGAGAAAGTTATCTTGAATATTGGTATCAATTACAAGACAACTACTGAGCCAACCATTTCGTTACATCAGATGCGCAATATGATGACAGCGGCTAGGAAGACTGTAAAGATGGCATCAAGTATGGGAATCGTTTGAAACTAGATCTTCAAAAATGTGTTGACATCTGCAGAGCTTCAGAGTCAACAGCTCAACAAGTTAAAGCTATGGGTAAAGACAATGAAATTCATTTTGTCAAAAAAATAAATCTTCAAAAGCTAAGAACTTCTCCAAAACAAACCGAAAACCATCTTCTAGAAATGATTCCTCTAAATCTCTGAAATTCGACTGTAAATTTTGTGGCCGTAAACATATTGCTGATCGATAAAGCTGCCCTGCCTTTGGGAAAACTTGTAACTTGTGTTGAAAACTTTGTCATTTTTTAGAAGTGCCCTTCTAAATATGAGAAAAAGAAAACCCTACATTTCCTTACTCCGACTCTACTAATGAAGACCACATGACTGTTGAATGTGATGAAATTGTTAACTCTGTGGATAGCCATTTCCCCCACTAAAATAGTTGCTACTCTCTTACTGGACAACAAGCCTACTCAATTCCAAGTTGACTGTGGTACAACTTGCAATGTTATCTCTAAATCTGATCTTCCTGCTGGAACCGGGTTGAAAGAAAGTAATATCAAACTCAGAATGTACAATAACTCTTACATAACTGCTCTAGGGAAAGCTAATCTTCGGGTGATCAACCCACAAAACTCTAAAAGATATAAAGAAGACTACGTAGTCGTAAAGTAAACTAGAATGCCTTTAATTGGGTCAAATTTGGCTCAACATATGAACTTCATCAAAGTTCTCAAGGAGAACATTTACTCAGCTGAATCTTCTCAAATTCCCTCTTCTCAACCACAATACAATGACTCTTCTACTGAACTCGCTAAATCTAAAATACTACTGGAATACAATGACGTATTCAATGATGATCTTGGAACATTTAGTGGACAACAAAAACTTGAGATCGACCCCAATATAACACCAGTGAAACTACCTGTTAGAAAGATACCTCATGCTTTCAAAGGTCAACTGCAAACTGAACTCAAAAGACTTAAAACTCTAGGTGTTATAGCTCCTGTTGACTCTCCAACAGACTGGGTATCAAGCTTGGTAATTGTGAAAAAACCAAGTGGAGATCTTCGAATCTATATCGATCCAAAACCTCTCCACAAAGCACTCAAAAGAAGTCATTATCCTTTACCAGTGATGGATGATCTTTAACATGATATAGCT
This sequence comes from Lepidochitona cinerea, assembly GCA_963971465.1. Taxonomy (NCBI): domain Eukaryota; kingdom Metazoa; phylum Mollusca; class Polyplacophora; order Chitonida; family Tonicellidae; genus Lepidochitona; species Lepidochitona cinerea. Next base: position 76,073 of record CAXASE010000052.1, read on the forward strand.
AATGCTAAAGTATTTTCAAAGGTTGACTTGAAAAGTGGCTTTTGGCATATTCCTTTGGATGAAACTTCTAGTTATCTCACTACATTTGGAACTCCGTTTGGCAGATACAGGTGGCTAAGTTTACCTTTTGGAGTATCTCCAGCTCCTGAGATCTTCCAATATCGACTAGATCAACTTCTACCTGGTATCTTCAGAGTTGCTGATGATATCCTGATTGTTGGCGAAGGAACTACTGAGACAGAAGCCAACAAGAACCACGATGAACGTTTTGTAAAACTCATGGAACGATGTCGTAAGAAGAATATTCGGTTGAATTCTTCTAAACTGGAACTAAAAGAAAAGACAGACCATTTATTGGACATGGTTTGAAACCAGATCCCCAAAAAAATGTAGGCCATTCTTCAAATGCCGAAACCAACTAATGTTAAAGGAGTACAAAGACTTATTGGCCTTGTGAACTATCTCTCAAAGTTTGTAAAAGGACTTTCTGGACTCTGTGAACCTTTACGACAACTTACTAAGCACTCTACTGAATGGTCATGGGATAGCAACCATGGCACAGCCTTTTCAGATTTACAGAAAAGATTAACTAAAGCACCCGTACTGAAATATTTCAATCCAACCGAAGACCTGACTCTTCAGTGTGATGCCTCTGACAATGGTTTAAGAGCAACATTGTTACAAGGCGGCCTCACAGTGGCATACGGAAGTCGAGTTCTTACCTCAACGGAAAAGAATTATGCTCAAATAGAAAAAGAGATGCTGAGCATAGTTTTTGTTTTTTGGTTGGTTGTTTGGTGTTTTACGCCGCGCTCAAGATTATTTCACTTATATGGCGGCGTTGCCAGTTTTATTGTGTGAAGAAACCGGGCTCTATGCTCGGAGGAAACCCACGACCTTCCGCTGGTAACTGGCAACCATCCCACATAAGTCGTTCGAGTGAAAACCCAGTCAGAAAATTTTCCAATGTTTTGGGACTGAGTGGGATTCGAACCCGCGACCCATTGGTTGAAGGCTGTTCAGATTGAGCCTCCAACGCTTTACCTACTGAGCCACGGATGCCCCCTTAGCTGTACAGAAATATGACTATGTAATCAAGTACAAGAAAGACAAAGATATGCACATAGCAGATACTCTCTCTCCCAAGCTTACTTACCTGTGTCAAGTGACATAGAACCTCAAAGTGATATCCTTGTTCTGGAGGAACTTTCTAAAACTGAACTGGAGCTACAAACCATTAATATGGCTGACTACTTACCTATATCTAAGGAGGACATCCTTGAGATACCACAGGAAACTGAACATGATGAAACTCTTCGCCATGTCAAGACTGCAATTTTGAATGGATGACCAGATTCTAAAAAGGACATTCCTAGCATTGCAGCCTACTTTAATGTAAGAGATGAGCTCTCACTACAAGATGGAATAATATTCCGTGCAGCTAGAGTTGTTATTCCCCAAAGTATGAGGAAGTTTACTCTTCAGAGAATTCATAGTTCTCACACGGGCATTGAAGCATGTCGCCGGAGAGCACGAGACTGTGTCTACTGGCCAAACATGAACTCTGAAATCACGTTGTTTCTAAGTGTGATGTTTGTGCTACTTTCAGCAAGAAACAAACTAAAGAACCTCTCATCTCTCATGACATTCCCGATAGACCTTGGTCTAAACTTGGTGCTGATCTGTTTACAAATGATCAGAAAGGCTATTTGGTGACGGTAGATTATTTCAGTGACTTCATTGAAGTAGATCAGATCAAGGACAAAACAGGGAAACATACACAAACTTAAAACTCATCTAGCACGTTATGGAATTCTTGATACACTTGTTACTGACAGGCGGCCCCCCATTTAACTCCAAAGACTTTGCTGATTTTGCTGCCACTTATGACTTCAATCATGTGACATATTCCTCTGGATACGCAGTCTAACGGAAAGGCTGAAGCTGCTGTGAAAGCTGTAATACAAAGCTTCAAAATCAGATCCATACTTAGCTCACATACGGAAGGTCTTGGATCATCTCCAGTCCAACGACTTTTTAGCAGACGCACTAAAACCCTATTACCAACCAGCAAGCCGCTTCTCAAATCCCAACTGTCTACTAACACTATTACAGAAATTAGAAAAACAGCTTCGTCAGGCCAAGAATTACAATAGATCTGTTAGAAGTCTCCCAACCCTTAAAGAAGGAGAAAAGGTGTATGTACAACCTCTCAAACCTCACATTAAGACATGGACTCCTACATATGTCAATCGCCAGGTTAATATTCGTTCTTACGAAATTGAGTGTGATGATGGAACAATCTTACGGAGAAATCGTAAACATCTAAAGAGAACGGCATCAGAAACTACAGCGGAAACCACACAGCGTCACGCCAACCCCCTACCAACGTCTATTCCCAAAACTGGTCCTAAACCAAACTTTAAACGACGTTTAGGAGTAAATAAGTTTGCTTTTAGGGCGCGTTTAAGGTTTAACATGAAGCTGCGCTAAGCAAAACCCCTAGGTCTTAGAGCTTTTTTCCCAAAGTAACAAGAATATTCAATTCAGTATTCAATTTGAATATACTTCCTATCCATATAATTCAGATTATATGGTAATAAGATAATTCAGCATTGGATGTAAGAAGGGACGTACTTCCTATACATACTTAGATAATTCAGCATTGGATGTAAAAAGGAACGTACTTACGGACGGACAGACAGACATTAATGGCAATGACTGCATGCTTCATTAGTTGAAATACATGAGCATGCATATATCTAGAACGTGTAGCTGAAATAAAACAAACAAATGAAAGTAAAATGTCTTGTAAAGGTAAATAATACACAATATGTAGGGAATAAGTCATGCAACAGTTGCAAAGGGGCATAACTCTAGCAAAAATTATCCAGCGGCATTCATTTTCAATTGGCTTCCTACTCATACTGAGTTATAACACCTAAGCACATTTCATTCCGGTAGCTCAATTAATTTTCGAGATAATTCGGTAACGGACGTACGGACGGACGTACATGGCGATGACAATACCCTTCGGACAACGTTTGGCCGAGGGGTAAAAACTGAAAAACAGTCATCAATGGCGCGGAAGTTTGAGTCTGGAGAAGGCAATAGTGAATTCAGCGGAGTTATAATATTTATTTAACGATCCTGCTCGTCCATATCAGGCACTGGTAGGTAGTCAAATAATGAATGAAGGCGATTATGACCGTTTTATTACGATTTGAGTAGGTTATATTTTTATTTCACTGTCTAAATCGGACCACCTGTTGCCCGCTCCGAATTGGGCGGTCTACTCCGGCTTTTTTAATGCAATTATCAAACCATGATTCCAAAATAAGGCCGTCAGTATAAAAAATTATTTAAATTTTGTTTACTTTTCGGACACTATTTCGGTTCGTATAGGCCGTAGATTTTCCCTCATTTACAACGCCAATCATTTAGTTTTTCGATGGTCTTCAAAGCCTCTTGGCGTGACGATCAGAAATTAAGTAAAAAGTGTGAATTTTGGCAGCTCATGCCACTTTTCTTAATTATTTTCTTTTCAGATTTGGGATTGTGTTCCGAGAGTTAAGGCCAGAACTATTCGTTTGATTGAAAGACAGCCCTAGCTCAAGACCTAAGGTCGTACAATTTTCAATGGCACACACTTAAAGAGACCTGTCCAGAGAGATAAAACAGAAGATAGCGAAAGATGTGTGCTTCTCTCCTGCTGTTTATATTAAGAAGAGGTTTCCAGATGACCATTGGTAATTTACACAGCTCACAAGGACCACTGCAGGGACTTAGTCCGTAATATGTTGAGTGGATTGAAGTTATTCTGAGACGCCCGCACGGGCTTCTTCAATACGATGTCAACATAGGGTGCATTTGAAAAATCTTAAAGTTGCTCTCGGAATTAAAAAAAAAAAGATAAATCGAAAGGTTTTAACACTACGCGCCTTAAAGTGGCATGAGCTGCCAAAATTCACACTTTTTTCATAATTTCTGATCGTTACGACAGTAAGAGGCTTTGAAGGTCATCGAAAAACTAAAGGATTGGCGTTGGAATGAGGAAGATCCATACAGTATGTGGCCTGTACGAACGGAAAACGTGTTCGAAAAGTAAACAAAATTTAAATAACCGGGGCGACCATTCATTCATTCTAAGCCAAAGTTAGTTTAAAACAATACTTTATCGTACATTTTCGAGACTAAAAGCACCAAAAAGCGTCTGAATCATATTTCTTGAGAAAAATAGTCAATAACTTTAACATTCTGTTTTAACGTCAAAATATCTTGGCAGCTCATGCCACTTTAAACTGTGCCAGGAGAGTTAAACCATCATCTATGTCCTTAAAATATGTTAGCAACGATTTCCGCTCTTTAAAATCTCTCTGTGTTCAAACCGAATTTTCTCAGACGTAGACGCCGCCATCTACCGAGAAGTTTCAAATCACGCTCGTCACTACACCGGTAACGGCGGTCGAGGAAACTCTGTTTTAACGGAGAGGGAATTTTAACTTAGCGAAATTCGTTGTTGACGTTGTGTAAGGCCAAAGATTATGCTTCCTTCGAAGAGATTAGTAAAGAATTTTCCTGACACAATTTTGTAATAGAGTTTAAAAATTACAAGTTATCTTTTTTCCAAAAATCCCGAAAGCAGCTCTTATTTCAAAATAATGCACTCTATGTTTACGTGGTAATGAAGATGCTCGTGCGGGCGTATCAAAATAACTTAGATCCACTTAATATATCGCGGAATACCTGGAGAAAGCAAAGAGAGTAGAAAGTGAATGCACATACCCAATTGTTATGACGCGGCTATCTATGCATAGCAAGACTCAATTTTGATGACGCGGCTATCTATGTATATCAAGACTAGGGTACACAAAGATAAGCTCGTCATCACGATTGTGCACATACCATGCAATCGAGATCTCGTGCCATTATACGAGATCTTCAACACGAGACATGGCTCGAGAGCCGTCGCACTCCATCAGCTCATATATACATTCTAAAACAAGATGGCAGCGCCCATGGATATCAAGGCAAAATATGATATGGACTTCAAGATATTTCAAGGTATTTCATATGTAATAGGAGAGTAGCAATCAATCTAACAAAACAGGTTATCGGCGGCTTAAACGTTACCTACCAGAATTATATCGGATATCTCTCTACACAACCGAGTTAACTATCAGTGTCACGTGTCGTTGTTTACAATATTAAGGACGCCGACAGCAGTGGCCTCCCTTTGTTCAAGCAACATGTCACTCAATCGTTTTAGAGTTGATATCTCAACGAATGGCAGAATGATCAATCTCCATTTTAGATTGCATACCATGGTGCTGGTCAAAGGGCGGTAACTGTCGCTCTATCGCTTCATCGGCACATTTGCAAAATATTCTTCATTGAGATTTCTCGAATGCTCGAGAATCTCTTATGCGGAGCCTGACAATTTTTTTTGCTTGCCATAACCTGGTACTAATATTAGTCCCAGCCATAACCGGCCAGTTGAGTAAAACATAGAAAATGTTGCATTTAAGAAAGACAGCATTAACTGAAAACAGCCCAATAAAATGAAAAGAATTTACACTAAAATTGTGTCAATATATATTTCTTTAAAAATTTAAGTGCCAGCTGGTCCATGGTGTTAACTGGCCCCCCCCGCTTCCGACGCCAGTGATACGTATACGCAAATACAAGCACATGGATAGTCAGCTTAAAGGAGTTTTGAAAGGGAAATAGCACATTTGTCCTGAAGTTGTAAGGAAAATATTTACTGTTTTCAAAAGGACCGCATGGAAACGTTCAACAAAATAGTTTCCAACTGCGTTACTTAAAACATTTTCAAACAATCATTCGCATGACAATTCATCAAACCATAGATATTTCGGTGTACAAATCATCTTTCCAGCTCGCCCAGCGTCAGTTGATGTGCCATTTATACGTACAACTGATCTACAGTGCCCTCTAACGGTGAATTCAAATACAAGCACACATGCGCATTTCACCTGCCTCGACGACGTGGGAAAAACCCTCTACCTTCACCATAGAATATTACAGAGAAGAGAAAGGCCAATCTATCGTTTTTTCCATAGCCCTTCTTTCTTGCAAATTGTAAGTACGGCCCTAGGGCCGCTTCAGTAAGTTTCGTCCATGTAGTTGGAAATACCCAAACTCTATGGCCAAAGTATTTTGATTTTGTGTGGCCAACACAACATCAATATACTTTAATTACGGCACCAGAGTTTCGACATTTTCGTTTGGCGTTACGTAGCGTACGCCGCAGCATGATTGATTTTAATTTTATTTTTCGTCAAACTCAAAGTCACAAATATCTTGTTAGATTGTTTTCTCAGCTAGGCCTATAATTAATTTAGTATAAATTAATAGATAAACAAAATGACAACGCTCAACAGTCAACAATGATCAATCACAAACTAGGCAGGTCGGGTCAATTTTAATCATCTATAGTTTGTTTCTAAAACCTATACCAAACTATTCTTCACATAGTTATAAGATGTAATAAGAATTCCGTTTGCCATGTATATAGGGATTCCACGTCTGTTCTGCGCACCTCTAATTGTCAGACTGATTTCAAATGGATTTATCCGGACACTGGCCTAACTTCCGGCAACGAAATCTTACCCCAGATTGCCAAAATGGAATTCGATAAACACGCAAACAAGGGTTTGAAACTCCCCGATTTTCGCGCGATGTTGTCAAACTTGTCTTAGCAGTTCACATTCTGTAAAGTTTCTCCGTGTTTCTGTCTTCTAATTTGAGAAATCATGACTTAAAGTTGGTTACCAAAAAGACGAATTAGCGTTTCCGCTTTTCAGAATCGAAAAAGAAACTGATTTAGGTGTTAAATTTAGTAATAAAAGCCATCTACTTACAACACACTACCGTCTCCGCCGTTTGCATTTTGTTTTCAATGTAAAGGAGACTCGTACATTTACCGGAAGTGCTTAAAATGGAGAGTATCAAAAACACAGTCATTATAGAAACGAAACCTATTTCCATCATAGCTTTGCTTTGTAAAGTCAAGATAGACCTGTTTATATTATTATCTCCCCCTGTGTGCATGCATAGTTTCCCGCGCTAGGTGGCGTTTCAGATTAGAGGTTTCCCATTGACAAGCTCAGATATGTGGCTAGAGCTCTGGACACAAAATACACTGATTTCATGTACCGGAAATCAATCTCGATTGACTTTGAAAAAGTGAGTTTAAATGCTAATTTTGATATTAAGGTTTCAATTAATAGGGTCTGTTATTTCCTAGGATGCTAATGCTTCGGTTAAATGAGTTTTTTGATCACAGTTTGACAATTTTTATTCGAATTCTGGAATCCCTAATGTATAATCATATTTACTTAGAAAAATGATATATAATAAATCAGGGGAGACAACTTTTGTCTTTTCATATATGGACCTTTTCAAAGCATTTTTATGAATGGTAGTTATTTTTCTGTTCAAGCGAAAATGAGCAAACAGGGTCCAGTGAAAGGGCCCTGAAAAAATATCCAGACTACACTTTTTGTTTCATTTTTAACATTTGAGACTCACATTTGCTTTTTAACTTTTATGATCTAATACCTTGAACCAACATTTGATGACCAGGGATTCATAGAAGTCCAAAATTTACGAACCGAAATTGAAAAATTCAGTTTTTTAGAAGGTTAAATTCAGTTTTTTTTAAATTTACCAACCATTTTAGGGTTAAAATTGAGTTAAAATCTATGTTACAAACCAGTTCCAATTTAATATTTCTTTTTTCATTAAAGTATGAATTCTAAGAAAAAAATCAGGTTTTACAAAAAACTTATGATAATAATATATATGTAATGTCAAACCTAGATCAAAGTTATGCCTTCTCCATGTGTAACAATAAGAAAATACACAATGATTTAATTACAAATTAATGGAACTATTTGAGAACTATGGTTCAGGGGAGGTAACTAACATATTTCATGTTGGAAGACACTAGTTGAGTAGTTGTCTCCCCTTTTATTTTCTATACCATAGATATCTTATAATAACTAGATAGGCTAAGCGCTATGCGCAGCACTGTAGACAACGTCACAATAGGTCCGCCATCTTGCTAAGTGACCGGAGCCGAAGATCACGTTCACTCGTTGTCGCTATAAGTACTACTGATCTACTAGTAGTAGTAGACACGTTTTTGATACTGGTTTGCGAAATTCGGTGTGATCGTATCCCATAACCCGCCAACTGAAATTCTTTGAATCAACTTTCTCCATATACTTTGTCAATAAGAGATTAATTCCAGTATAGTTTTAATAACGCTATTTTATCTAAAATAAAATATATTCATATTAGTATTAGCAGAAGTCTATGAATGGTATTAGGCGATTTACGGCATCTTAAAAAGTTGAACGGCTAAAGAGTAAAGTATCACCGTTGATGCTAAAAATAAAATTAAATCACAAACACAATGACATATGAATTTTAATTTAAAGTGGCATGAGCTGCCAAAATTCACACTTTTTTGATAATTTCTGATCGTTACGACAGTAAAAGTCTTTGAAGGCCATCGAAAAACTAAATGATTGAAGTTGCAATGAGGAAAATCCATAGGCCCTATACGTAGCCTATACGAACCGAAAATGAAAATTTATAGTGTTCGAAACAATCAGGATATTGGCAGCTCATGCCACTTTAATGTGAGGCTACATTTAAATAAAACATAATACAGAAAAATTAAAGAGAGTTTAATTTGCAAAGAAAACTCTCCACCAAAAACATGACGAGGAATATTGGCTCACATTATAAACTTTATTTAAGCAAATTAATAGCCTCCATAACTTAAATTGGCATGAGCTGTCAAAATTCACACTTTATTCATAATTTCTGATCGTCACGACAGTAAGAGGTTTTGAATGCCATCGAAAAACTAAATGATTAGCGTTGGAATGAGGAAAATCCATACAGTAATGTATGTGGCCTATGCGAACCAGAATAATGTTCGAAAGTAAACAAAATTCAAATAACCGGGATGACCATTCATTCATTCTAGGCTAAAGTTAATTCAAAACAATACTTTATTGTACATTTTCGATACTAGAAGCACTAAAAAGACTCTGAAATATACGTCTTGAGAAAAATAACCGATAATTTCAACATTCTGTTCTTACGTCAAAATATCAACATTTTGGCAGCTCATGCCCCTTTAAGTGTTCACAAAATCCTAGAATAAATACAGAATAAACCCATGGTTAATCATGTGTAATATATACACTAAACACGGGATCAGTTAACTGGTTTACATGTGCATATGGCACTTGATGGTTTATCTTTGTATTTACCAGCAACCATTTCCAACACTTACATCCATGAACCAAGCAATTTTCTGGATGGAAACCTTAGCTACATTACAAAGACTTGTGGGAAATCAGATTTGTGAAATAGAGTTCATGAAATATCCGTCACAAGTGCTCACACATCAAAACAAATAAAAACATCTTTTGACCATAGTGACATTAAGTATTAAAGTTATAGGCATTTACCAAGTAGACATGAGACTACCATTCTAATCTACTGCTGTACAAAATTTCTAGTTGTAGAAAGAAAAAAAATGACCTGAATAAGGGTCTACTGCTCCAGCAGCCAAAATTAAAACAATTAAACTAGAACAGAAATAAGAAACAGCAGAGTGAAACAAAAATCATGTTAACAAATGATTGGATGGATTTTTTTTTTACAAATTAGAGTCTGTTAGATTTTAGGTCACTCTAATCATGAAAATAACAAGTGGTTATTTTATTGGAAAGCACAATGCATATCACGTTTTGTGTATCTTAACTACGGTTCATGATATTTCTCATAGAGAAATGGGTGTTAATATGAATGATTGATAATGATGGTGAAATATGGAGGATGAAAAAGAAAACGTTCCCTGGCTGGACTTGAACCAACGTCTTCACCTAAAGGTGAGGTATTACCTTATACTACAGAGAATTAAGGTTTCACCCAAGACATAATTCCACTCATTATCCAATTTCATTCCTTTTTGAAAAAAATCTTTTAACATTTTTTTTTTCTTTTTCTTGTAAAAAGGAGATTGTTAGATTGATTTTTTTTCTTCTCAAAATAATATTATTTGACCCAACTATTGAGCTTACATTTAGTACATTTTTTTATATTAAAGAATGTTTTTTAACAATGCAATGAAATTATTCACATTTCTTAAGTATTGGCTTAGAACTCACCATATTATTGATAAGAGAAGTTTCACATTAAACTACTCCAGCCAGGTTTCAAGGAAAATTCATTTGCTTGGGAGAAAGTGAAAAGAAGTGAAATGAGATGATACATGAATGATGATGAATGACAATGAGTATGAATACATTTTCAATGGAATGGTCAAAGGTAAATTCTCCACAAACTGAAATACAATTAATTAAGGTGTGTGTCTACTGCAGCAAATTCCACCATATGATCTGAAATTTTCACCAAAATACAAAACAAATTATTTTAAAAAATGTAAATGTACAGATTAAACGTGGACTGGCTAGGTGAAGTCCATAGTCTAAATAAGCTATCAATAAAAAAAAAAAACCTTGTGAGTGTCTAAACACTTAGATAAAGTCAATTTACCTAACGTGTTAAAGCAGAAGTCTATCAAGGGCTTCTGGTTAAAGTCATTGTCCTTTAAATAGTATTGTCTTGCTTAAAGAATGTCTCACACTTTTCCCTTTAGTCTCAGCATTGTGTAACTTGACAATATGGTGTTGTCGTAATGAGAAATAGGTGGATACAAGCTGCCTTATAAGACAGAGATGGTGGTTTTCAATCCCAACCTGTGTGTCCAAGGCATGTTGTGCATCACTAAGAATATCACCTCCTCCAACTTGGGCTATAACCTTAGACTGTATTATGAGCAGTTTTAAGGTTTTACTAACTTTACTAATTTTCTCCAAGGATTGACGAATACATCGTTCTGCAGATAATAATACTTGCACACAGCCTGTTGAAGGTACAACCAGACCTCCATTTTGCTTAAGTTTTAGCAGGTGATATGATGATGTATACATTTCAGAGATGGAAGCTAAATCTGACACTAGGGCCTCCCTACATTTTAAGCATGACAATTTTGGCAGAAGTTTCCTAACAACCCATCCAGCTATATACACAACTGCATTTTCAACTAAAAGAGATAATTGCTTGGATACATAGCAGTGCTCAAAGTTGTTAAAGCAATCATCTTCAAAATCAGTTGTACTACACTGCAATTGATCTTCTTTTACTGGAGGCAAGTAGGTAGATATACCACTCTGAATAAGCATAGTGCTATCTAGCTCAGAACAGTTTCCAGATTGAGACACCTGCAAAATTAACAAATTCATTATCCAGTGTGTCATCCTTGTTTTTTATGGCATAAATGATTAAAAATATACTGTAATAGTACTCTATCCAGATTGTTTTCAATGATTCCAAAGTATTTATTTATTTTAAACATCTAACATGTGTGATGCATTACATGTTGTATATGCCTGAAATAAGAAGATTCACTGTATATATTTTGTTTGACCGATGATTATATAAATATAAAGAGGGCCACACTATAATGTACTACACAGTTATATACAAATAGTGTAAACAATATTGAAAAGCTGAACAATTTTAAACACCTTCAAAGCCCCACAATGTGTAATTATCTTCCTGAAAGCTGCAGTGAACGTTTTTGTTGTAGGATTATAATTCCAGCCACCTGTACAAAAAATAAAACAAGTAATTTCTCAAAGGCACCATAGTTAAAATTAGAAAATTTTGAAAGTAAAAAAAAATATAAGCAACTTTTCTAATGACGTCAATCAAAAAATTATGGACATAAAAGGGAAGTGCTTTGAAGTGACAGCTTTGTTAGAGGTCATTATGATTATATTTTATGTCTGCCATTTTGATTACCTCTTAATACCTCTGATGACGTCATCAGTCAATTGTAGGACCCCACTCATCTGGTGATAAATATCCATAAACTGAACACTGTTCAAAATACTTGAATATATAAAAAAAAGTAATTGATAATTTCTTTTCTTGAATTACCTGATCTTCTAATTGCGTTAAAAAACAGTTCCAAATGATCTTGGCTGAACTTATAAAACAAAATGTATTTCTGGTGCTGAAGCAGTTCGGAAATTAAAATATCTGCTGAGTCGATCAGCAGAACAAATCCTCTGAGGCACATTTCTCTGGAAAATAAAAAAAAAACGTGTGTATATACATGTTAAATTTAAACCATTACAGGTTTCAAAGTCATTAACAGTTGGCCCAAAAATGGGCCCCCTAATTCGAGAAGAAGAATAAACTGAAAAATTAAACATAGTACCTGCAGTAAAAAAAAAATTGGTACAAATCATATGCAGCAAGTTTCAGTCAATTGAATAGATTGACAACTCTAGTAAAATCCCAAGAAGAGAAATAAAAATATTGATAAGAACATAGTAACTAAAGGCAAACAAAACAAACGAACAAAAAATTGGATAACATTCATCGCCAACCAATTCAAATCAACTTTCAACAATCACCTGCGAGAAGTATAAAGGGGACGACCATCAATCATTTTGAGTTCAAGGAGATAAGATCTTGTTTCATACAAGAAAGCCCTTACATTGGCTACATTCTGTTCTTTAACTGGTCTCTTGAATCCTTTACCATAAGGTGAACGCGAGTTGAACAAATCAAACAAGCGATCAATTCTCTGCAGAGTAACATACACACAAACTGAGTTTAAGACTTTTCAAAAAGTCAAATTAATAATGAGGTACATATACAAAAAAATACACATCTGGGATGAATTTTTTTGTGGTCTAATTCAATATCATAAAAATCTCAACAACAAAAATAATCAAACCTGTTTTGGAACCTGGTTGGTCAAAGACTACCTTTCAAAATAAAATATAATGTATTTTATCTCAAATTAAGGTAAATCACTCACCTCAATAAAATCTGCAGTTGCACCACTACCACTAAAATCTGGGTGACCCATCTCACATAAAACCCTCAAGGCCTTGGCTACTGATGAAGAAAAGGTCTGCACTGCTAGGGAAACTTTCATTTTCTGTTGTAGAAAATTAACATGGCTTGCTGAAAGTCTATTCCCAAGCCTGAGGCCTTCTGTAGATTGCACTTCGTGGAGCATAGAAATATATTTCCACGAAATCTGTCCCAAAGGCCCTACAATGGTTCCATATGCTTGGAGCATATTCCTGGCCAGTTTGACCATATGACAGGCATCGAACATGACACAAATTTTCCCACCCCCTTCAATTTCAAAATAAGGCTTTGTTTTTTTCTTCCTATTTCTAAATTAGCTCCTAGGAGGTATCCCATGGCAACATTAGTACCATGGCCATCCATGGTCAAGGCACACACACGGAAACCAAGTTCTTGGAGTTGGCTTATCACATGTTCCACCAATTCTTTCTGAGATTCAGCATTCAAGCCAGCTGTAAAAAAATAAGCAATTGGAGCCTTCCATGAGCCACATATTCCAACGAGCATGAACACAAGGGCTTTCTTGGCTTGAATGTCTGAATCCTGTCCATTTCCCAGGTCAACATAACCACTAAAAGTGCCTTTAACAGAATCATACTCTACATGCTGCCTAATTGCCATGGCGTCAATCATCAAGACACATCTGAAAACACATTGATAAATACAAAAAGGAGGAAGGGTAGATCAGATAACTGTTCTGGAAGGAAATTTACCAAGTGTACTATGAAAGTCAGTTGACCTACCTCATTCAATACATCATGTTTTAAAAAAATAATTAAAAAACACCATGTTAGATTTAGTGTACTGAACAAAAGAAAAAATTAACTCTGCAATAAAATATGTAGCAATAAAATATGTAGTAACAAAGGTTACAAGTAGGTTAAATATGTTTGTTATATTGGTTAATTGTCTATGGAATAAAATGCAAAAAATACAACTGTTAGTGTTGGTGTAAGCCTCAAACAGATATTTATTTGGATTTAACTTACCTTGTGTACTCTTCAGGATTTTGCTCTTTCTTCTCACACAAGACCTGCAGCATTGGTGTGTTGATACCAGGTCTTGCATCAACAGACTCCATCCATCTAATAAAGATACCATATACATTTACTAACATATTACATATTGAACCGTGTGAAAAAAAAATGCATATTCACTTAACAAAGTTACCTGCGTAGAGATCTTGGATGAGGAAGGGATATTTTCCTCTTGAGCCTTAAATAATCGTAAGCTTTGGGTGACATCAGGTTTAGTGTCAGCGCAAACTCTCTCTGCTGTAGGGTGTATTCCACAGCACTACGCTGGAATAACTCAATGGGTATGTCTGAAAAGTGATGGTGCTTGTGAAGTAAAAATGTAGATTTAGAATGTTCATTGATCTTATAGTAATAGGCACAAATTTTTTCAAATTGCTTCCAAAAAACACCCAAAAAAAACATAATTGAAAAAAAAACCGGATGATTATAAAACTTAAGGGTAACACAAATCTTAACCTGCATAATGGTGAAGTTTCAGTCGCAGCTCCTCATTAACTAGGTTTTTCTTTTTCAAATCTGAAAGCACATTTGAAAGGTTTTTTTTGGCCCTTCTCTCTCTTCGCAATGAGTTAGATAGTTTTCTTTGACAAATTTCCAGCCTCTTTTCAGTTTTGTCAAGTTTCTTTTTCCACATGGAAGGGGATCCTGCATATGTGTGTTCCTATAACAATAAAAAAGAATGCGTTGAACAACAATGAAGGGGCATTAGTTACAAACATTTCTGAAGTTAAGAATTGTTTACTTAATTTCTGAAAAAAAATACAGTTAAAAGCTTTCCTTTGAACCAACTACATTGTTTATAAGTAACAGAAACCTAAAATTTTAATAAACATCCTGATTATTCAAATTTGGTCTTATTTTTATTTACCCTCCATTTGTACAGGTTTACATGCTAAACCGATATTTTGAATTACAATGTGAATCATTTAGTCTTTCAGTGTACTTCAATCCATCATATTTTATTATTGGGAATTTTCATCTGTGCAGTTAATGCAACTTTAACATACATGTTATATACAAGAATTGACACCAGCAGGGATCTTCATTATAAGCATGTCTGGTAGTGTTCAAAATGTAAGCTTCTAATTTGCACTTTTTGGTGGAAATGACTTCAGAATTTCTTTAATTTTCTTTAATCAAAGAAATAAAATTACAGTGGCATAAGCTACTGGTCAGATGTCGAACTGTTTTCTTACATTTTTGATTTTCATGGCAATAACTGGGGTTGAAGGCCATGGAAAAACAAAATGATTGATGTTGGAATGAGAAAGTATATAAAATCTGAGGTCTGTACAAACTGAAACAATCTTCAACAAGTTAACAGAATTAAATAACTGGGACGAAGATTCATTCTAATGTACATCCTGGGGACTCACTAGTAGTCCTAAAAAACTTTAAAATTTTACTTTGAGAAAAATAGTTGATAGTTACAAACAAATTTTTACATGTTTACAACATTTTGGCAGCTCATGCCACTTTAAACTTTTGTCAGCTTATGCCACACATTCAAAATATCGACTTGTGAAAAGGTCCATTTAGAAATGAAGTTATAAATATACAAACCTCATTCTGGTATTTTGAGGGAACATTTTTTAAATTTATTGCTTGTGGTGATAAAATTTTGGACATGTCTTCCAATCTGATCTTTTTAGGCTGAAATCAAACCAAAAGCCCAGACATTATTCAAGCCTAAATCACATTGATTTACCAAATTTTGAAATAAAAAACATGAACAGTAAAATGAAATAGAATTGAAATACATGTATTCACACCTCTGATTCAGAAGGAACAGATCCATCCTTTAATCTGACTTGTTGACCACTTCGGTCAAAACAATCTTCATGGAAGTGGTTGCTGCAAACTAAAGCCCATGGAGATGGCTGTTGTTCTCTACCACATTCTTGAATCCATTGGCTATGGCGCTCCCCTTCGGTATCTTTGTTTGGAAAACTAAATGCGAAACATAATATGAGACTCTCGGATAAATTTATATTATCGGATACAGCAACAAAAAAATTGCTATTGACGTAAACATAGGCCCTACCAGGTGAAAAGATGGTCCTTGAAAGAATATATTACACCTAAGTTAATATCTTATCTTACTTCAGTTTCTCCATTTATAATTTCAGACATTTATTTATCTTCCTGACCAGCAAGTAAGTAAAAGAGGATGAGACACATGTCCTATGTGGCTAACATTTATTTAGACTAGAGGCTACCTCGTAACTCGGTACTTTTACTTTTGTTTTAGTTTAACTGCTGTAGACATTTAACTGTGTTGAGCATGCATTTAAAAAAATGAGGTTGGTCATTTAAAGGAGTGAAAAGGAAAAATAATTAGGTAAACTATGACTGATTGATATGTGTTTTACGCTGCACTAATCATAAATTTCATTCATTCATTCACTCAAAGTCTGAATGATTCAGCGTTACCGCTGTTAGTGTCACTTCTATAATTAAATGATTATGTTTGTGTGCTTTTATCTCGACTCACCTGTGAAACGTAATTCCTTTTTGCTTGGAAATTGAATCTCTATACTCAGCACAGGTTGCAAAAAAACAGTGCGAGCCACGACGTTTTCTGTTTTCCGACAGTGACATTTTGACAGCTCGTGTCAACATAAACAAACGCCGTCTGCGCGAGAAACGGAATTGCGCATGTCAAAAATCACTTAGCAAGATGGCGGACTTTTATGCCGTATGTCGCTTTTCATTGGCCAATCTAGTTATTATAAGATATCTATGTTCTATACGACCAAAAACAGCTGAATAAATATAACAAGTCGCGAATTATTACGATTATTGTGGGTAATACTCCCCAAAATTTCTCAGTTCATCAAAATCAGCTTAGTTTAGAAATGTTTAGGTTATTAAAAAGACTTCCAAAGTGCAAAATAAGCCATGTAGTGGAGACACTGAAAACGTGTATGTTTCTCAGTATTTAAACAACAACAACAAGAGAATGACGGCCATGGTCGTTTGACGGCGGTTTCTAAATAAACTTTTCCCTTGAACTTGTATTTTTTCATCATAAACAGTGGATATCAATCAAGCAATATTCAGTTTTTCACGCCCAAATTGAGTTTGGAAATTTTAGTTTTCAAAAGGAAATTTAAAACTGAAAATATTGAGTTTTTCAACACCAAATTCAGTTTTAAACTCAATTTTACGAACCGAATATCGGTAAGAAAATTGGACGTGTATGAATCCCTGATGACGTCACCGACCTGCCTACACAAACTTTACAAAGACGTAGTCCGGGCTTCTGACTCCAAAATTACTATTTTTTTTATACTGACGGCCGTATTTTGGAGTCAGGGTTCACTGCAATCAAAAAGCCGGAGTTGGCTGCCCGCTCAGAAGCGGGCAGTATGTGGTCCGATTTGGACAAAGAAATGGCAATATAACCAACTCAGATCGTGTCTAAACGCTCATAATCAATTCAATTCAATTTTTATTTACTCAGCACCCATCCGGGTAGGGCAAAAACATAAATACAAGTAGGCAGGTCGGTGACGTCATCAAATGTTGGTTCAAGGTATTAGATCATAAAAGTTAAAAAGCAAATGTGAGTCTCAAATGTTAAAAATGAAACAAAAAGTGTAGTCTGGATATTTTTTCAGGGCCCTTTCACTGGACCCTGTTTGCTCATTTTCGCTTGAACAGAAAAATAACTACCATTCATAAAAATGCTTTAAATAGGCCCATATTTAGAGACAAAAGTTGTCTCCCCTGATTTATTATATATCATTTTTCTAAGTAAATATGATTATACAAGGCAAACGGAATTCTTATTACATCTTATAACTATGTGAAGAATAGTTTGGTATAGGTTTTAGAAACAAACTATAGATGATTAAAATTGACCCGACCTGCCTAATACAAGGGATAAAAGAACAAGATATTATAAAACAACAATAACAATTGGCAACAAACATAGCATTGACCGTTATATAATCAATTGTCAATTGACAGCTTCCTTTTTTCAAGGCAAGAGTAAACAAACCAGCCTACTACACAGGCAATAGGACCCGGTGGGTCCAAAAGGAGGAAGAACTGTCTCTCTCTGCCAAGGCCACTATAGTCTACCCCCAATGATTTAAGCTTAACAAGAAGTGAGTTTCTAATTGGAGTATACAGAGAGCAGTCTAATAAAAAGTGCTGCTCATCCTCAACAGACTTGGGACAAAACGGACAGAATCGACAGTCGGGAGGAATATGACTTTTTCCTTTTTTATAACGACCTTTTTCTATTTCAAGGGAATGGGAGCTTAATCTTAGAGATGATAAGGCACACTTGTGTTTTTCTATTTTAATATGAGAGATATAGTCTGCCTGATTTAAGTCTTTTTTAATCAGACCATCAGTTCTTAACTTTTTTCTACTGTTAACATCACAGTTTACCGACTCGAAGAACAAAGTTTCAAACTGCTGTTGCAATAAAGATTTAGCCTTTTGAATATCATGCTTTGTATTAGATAATCCTAGAGCCAGCTTAATATGGCTAGCCTTCGCATAAATTGAGCAATTTGGCTTACGTCTGCTCAGAAGGATATCTTTGCAAAAAGCATTAAAAATAAGTCGATCAGAAGGAATATTTTCCAATCTTTGCACATACTTAAGTACACCAATGATAAGTTCAAATGCATTAGGTAAGATAGTCATATTGTAATTAAACTGCGGTTACACGATAATGAATCCCAATTGTGAAAAAGATTCATTTTAGAAAGATTTACCTCTTCCATGCCCCATATTTCACCACCATATGTGGCTATTGGTTTGCATACAGACTTGACAAGGTTTATAAGAGTTGGAGTAGGTGTTTCATTATTACACCTCAGCTTTTGTTTAATTTTAAACCAAGCTCTAAGTGATTTAAAATTAAGCAGATTAATTACGCTTTTAAAGGTTCCATTTCGATGGATAATAATCCCAAGATAACAATAACAGATCACGTTCATTGATAATTTCGCTACCTACCAGTGTGTGATATGGACGAGCAGGATCGGCCAGTAAACATTATTCTTCCCCTGAATCCACTTTTGCCTTCTCCAGTCTCAAACTCTCCGCCATTGATGACGTAATACTATTTAGCGTTTTTTTTCAGTTTTTAAACGTTAAATTCACTTAACAAAAGGCTAAATTATTAATTAATGTCGTGCTGACACTATTTGAGTTAGTTATGTTGTTATTTACTTTCTAAATCTGACCGCAAACTGCCTGATCAGAAGCGTCCAGCCAACTCCGACTTTTTGATTGCAATGATCCCTGACTCCAAAATACGACCGTCAGTATAAAAAAATAGAAATTTTGGAGTCAGAAACCCGCACTAACAAAGACCGACGCTGTCAGTCAATCTAAAATAGAGATTGATCCTTCAGCCATTCTAAAACGATTGAGTGACATGTTGCTTGAACAAAGGGAGGCCACTGCTGTCGACGTCCTTAAAATTGTAAACAACGACACGTGACACTGAAAGTTGACTCGGTTGTGTAGAGAGATATCCGATATAATTCTGGTAGGTAACGTTTAAGCCGCCGATAACCTGTTTTGTTATATTGATTGCTACTCTCCTAATACATGTAAAATACCTTGAAATACCTTGAAGTCCATATCATATTTTGCCTTGACATCCATGGGCGCTGCCATCTTGTTTTAGAATGTATATATGAGCTGATGTAGTGCCGATTATATTTTTGATTTTTAACAAGTATTTCTGCCCAAAGGCCTTGCGATACAGGTTATTAGTGTAGGGTTACATGTTTGGGAACAGTATAGAACAGAGAATTAAATATCATACACATTATAAATTCTCCGTAAGATTCTTACAGTTCACTATGCGTGAAAATGGAGTGCGACGGCTCTCGAGCCATGTCTCGTGTTGGAGATCTCGTAGAATGGCACGAGATCTCGATTGGCTTTCAGTATCAGTGTCAATCAGTAAAATTAACCTTCAACAGTTCAATTCAAAGAAAAAAAAACACATTGTAAAGGTGCGATCGGTAAAGAATAGCAGGTAACTGAAGAGGCCAGTTGGCAAAAAATGTCCCAATGTCAAAGAGATAGCAGTGCACATCAGTGAGTGACACAGGTGATACCTGACTTCTATTCTTTACTTTACTCTTGTCTTCGCCAATCTTCTTTACTTAAGCTTTCTTTAAAATAAAAGTGGGTGCTATTCTATTATTGAGAAATAATTAAAGTGGCATGAGCGGCCAAAATTTACACTTTTTTCATAATTTCTGATCGTCACGACAGTAAGAGGCTTTAAAGGCCATGGAAAAACTAAATGATTGGCGTTGGAATGAGGAAAATCCTTACAGTATGTGGCCTGTACTAACCTAAAACGTGTTCGAAAAGTAAACAAAATTTAAATAACCGGGACGACCATGCATTCATTCTAAGCCCAAGTAAGTTCAAAACAATACTTTATCGTACATTTTCGAGACTAGAAGCACTAAAAAGTTTCTGAATTATACGTCTTGAGAAAAATAGCCAATAATTTCAACATTCTAATTTAACGTCAAAATATCAACATTTTGGCAGCTCATGCCACTTTAAGGCATCACCACAAGGTATTTTGTGTGAACAATAAAAGTTTTAAACAGCTGTACCGATGTTTGTCAAGTGCATCTAAGAAAACAAAAGATTGTTTTTTGTACATAATCTACTGCAGCAATCATATTCTCCGAGATCACCATTAGACGTGGTTTAGACCTTGTATGCCTTTACATGACAAAGCGCAGTATTATAACAATCATGACTAGGCTTGAATATTTACTTGGAAATAAAAAGCTCCTGTCGTTCACAAACAACTAACTCCGTGGTGATGCCCTTATCATTTCTCATTAGTATTAAAGGAAACGTTACACATATAACGATTTCCCAAAATGCAACTATATTTTGAAAGAATAAATCAAGATAACAATGTTCCCAGCCAAACTCAATTCAACTTAAACTAACCATTGTTATAAGCTCCAAGAGGTTACTTTTGCCTGAAATGTAGCTAACAATGTATCCCTATTTAATCTAGGAGAGCGTATAAATGCGAGCAAAAAACATGTTTGTTGTTGTTGTTTTTTTGTTTGATTAAAAGTCGAATTCTCAGATGACAAGTGAAATCTCCAACCCAATTTCAATGGATTAACATAGCTTCTTTTGGCCTCAGAGGTCACGTCTTGACTTAATGAATATGGTTACTTCTAAAAATGCATCCATCCAATGCTTGGGCATATTTTACAAACCAGATTGGGTTGATTTTAAATATCCACAGTTTTTTTTTTTAATAAAAACTACTGTATACAAAAATATTCCTTATATACATATAATGTCTAAAGGTATTCTGTAAGATGTATTCTGTTCTATGTACATTCTGATTCACTTGGAAAAATGATCTTTGATAAATCAGGGGGGACAACTTTTGTCTCTTATTGTTTTAATTATTTATGAATGGTAGCTTTTTTAAATTTTCAAAACCATGTCAAAGAATAAACTGGACTGATTGAACCAAAGAGCTTTTAAGTTTGAACAATTATACAAACTGGACTTTTTCTTGTAACTGTTTTTATATGCCTGAGTCGGTTGGTCGTATTATGGTATCACCAGCGTTGTCCGTCCCGGATTCCCTTCCGCTCCATAACTTGAAGAGTTTTGATCTAATCTTTACAATTCTTTCACAACATATACCTTGTGGGTAGAAGGTGTGTCATGAACCATTTATGACATCGTCGATTGCATAATGTGGCTTCTACATTGGATTATGTAGTATTCTGTCTTAGTCTATATCTTCATTCCCTTCTGCTCCATAACTTGAAGAGTTTTGATCCAATCTTTACAATTTTTTTAATACATATAGTTTAATGGTAGAAGGTGTGTCATGAACCATTTAGGACATTGTGGATTGCATAATATGACTTCTACATTGGATTATGTAATATTCTGTCTTAGTCTATATCTTCGTTCCCTTCTGCCGGGTTCAAGCCCGGGTCGAGTCAGACCAAAGACTTTAACAGTGGTAGCTGTTACTGCTTCGCTTGGCGCTCAGCAATAGGAGTTAGAGCAGCGACTGGTTGGCCCGGTGTCAGTATACTGTGACTGGGTGAGGGGGCTTGCTGGTTGTCTTCGGCAAGTCGTCTCGGTGAGACAGCACCTAAAAGAGCGGTGGAAATCCGCCCTGTCACAAGGAGACAACGTCTTCATATAACCGAAATACTGTTGAGCAGGACGTAAAACCCCAATCACTCACTCACTCGTTCCCTTCTGCTCCATAACTTGAAGAGTTTTGATCCGATCTTGACAATTCTTTCAGAGTATATACCTTATGGGCAGACGGTGTTTCACTACCATTTCTGACATCACCTGTTGCATAATATGGCAGCCCTATTGGATTATGTAATATTCCCTTTCGGCTCCAGAACTTCTTTCGTTTTGATATAATCTCTCCAATTATTTTAGAGTATATATAATGTGTCGCATACCAAATTTGATTTGGGTACACATATTTTTTGTCTGTTTTCAAGAGTTTTTTTTATCAGAAATGTGTACCTGATGTTTAATATATAGATATTAATATACAGATACAGCAAATTGCTTGTATACCCACTGGCTTCAGACAGTAGATTTAAACTAAATTTGGGACAGGGCATGTGCCACCCTACTTTTGGCTTAGGAAGTAATATTGTTAATCTTAGTAACGAGGAACTCACTGCTGATGATATATCTCTACTCAGTAGAGGACTTTCATTTGTGCCTTGCCCAAAATCATTATCTGATAGGAACTTTTCTATTAGTAAATTAGTGCATGTTATGGAGTACTCTAGAATTGTAAGTCTGGCTGATATCTACAGAGATTCTAGTGGGGTACGCAAGCCGTTTACATCTAAAAGCGGTTATACGCCCCCTTCTTACATGTATGACCCAGAAATAAGCATAAGTCGTGACTCTGTATCAAGGAAGTTTGATGTTTTAACTAATCCTAGAAACCAACATAACCTCACTCATTCAGAATGTCTTGCCTTAAGTAAGCCAAGGAGAAATCCAAACATAGTTATTAAACCTGCTGATAAAGGTTCGGCAACAGTTATTATGTCTAAACAGGATTATATTGAAGAGATAGAACGGCAGCTAAGCAACCCTCACCATTACAAAAAACTTGATAAGGAAATTTGGCCTGAAAATGTTAGGAAGTTTAATAAAATTCTTGTTTCTCTTCAAGATAAAGGCCTTACTTAATGAAAAACAGTATCGCTATTTGGAATCTGATCATAACTCTAGAAACAGGGTCTTCTATATTCTTCCGAAAATTCACAAACCCATTGAAAAATGGCCCAAGCCTACAATGCCCCCTGGGCGTCCTATTATCTCAGATTGTGGCAGTGAAAGTTATAGAATATCAGAGCTAATTGATTACTTTCTAAAACCTATAGCGAATCGGCATCCTAGCTTTATCAAAAACACGGATGATTTATTGGCCAAATTGTCTGAGAAATCCATCCCACAAGATGTGATTTTGGTCACTCTGGATGTGGAGTCTATGTATACAAACATTGACATAGATTTGGGGCTTAAATCCATAAAATCAGCATTCCAAAGATATCCTGACCACCGTCGTCCAGATAAAGACATTTTAGAATTGCTGGAACTTAGCTTAAAAGGTAACGATTTTGAATTCAATGGGGAGATCTTTCAGCAAATTAAAGGGTGTGCTATGGGGAAACGTTTTTGTCCTAACTTTGCCTCTATTTTTATGGCTGAGTGGGAGAGTGATATTCTTCACAAATGTCACAAACAACCTTTTATTTACCTTCGGTATCTGGATGACATTTTTATCATTTGGCAGCATACGTTGGAAGACCTTCATATTTTCATTGATACTCTTAATTCTCACGACTCAAGCATTAAGTTACAGTCTACTATTGATCAAAATCCTGTGGATTTTTTGGATGTAACTATTTACAAGGGCCATACATATCATACTACTGGGCATCTAGATTACAAAGTATTCTTCAAACCTACTGACACTCATCAGCTGCTACATGCTGGGTCATACCATACTCCTCACACTTTCAAGGGAGTCATTAAGTCTCAGATTTTTAGATTCTATAGAAACTGTAGTTCTTCAGATTTCTTTAACCAGGCTTGTTCTGTTCTTTTTAAAGCTCTCCTCCCTAGGAGGTATTCTTTTAGATTACTCCGAAGGATCAAATCTAACACAGTAAGACAAATCATGTTTCCCCCTTCAGCCCCCGAAACGCTTACCTCCCCTTCACGGGTGTACCATTACCGTCCAACATTTCTCTCAGGTACATCAATGAAATGCCTTAAGACGCGATGCAAACTCGATATGTACGTACCCAATCGCGGAACCTTTTTCGGAGAACAATCTCGCGACAAATATCAAATGGCAGAGAATCTTAATTGCGACTCCTCTAATATCGTGTATGTTATCACATGTAAAAAATGTCGCAAACAGTATGTTGGAGAAACTCAGAATTCTCTACGACAAAGAGCAGCCAACCATTTATCTAGTATTAGACTTAAACATGATGTACCTGTGGCACAACATTTCAATACTCTAGGTCATTCGGTCAAGGACCATTTTGAAATCATGCCTATTGAGAAAATCCCTTTTCTCACTTCCGCTGCAGATACCAAGCACAAACGTTTGGAAAGGGAAAGTTTTTGGATTCAAACATTACAAACTATTTATCCTTTGGGTTTGAACTTGGACCCAGGAAGATCTCGTGAAAAAACTATAATACCATTTGTCTTTCAGTATAACAAAGCTAGCATCGCTATGGCCAAGATTATAGTAGAAGAATACAAACTACTTCAAAGTAAACTTGCTCGACCTCTGACCCAAAGGCCAGTCATTGCTTATAAAAAGAACAAGAGTTTGAAAGACATACTGGTGAGGGCTAAACTCCCCTGTCTGCCTTCTACCTAGGTTTTTCTGGGTAAGGGGTGAGGGTGGGTGGGGGGCAAATTTTCACTGTCTTTTCCCATGACCCTATAATATATAGTCTGACGATATTCTTACCATAGCTTAAGATACGTAAGCATTGTCAATGTAATACAAAGTGTTCCAGAAAATTCTACTGACTAAGACCAAGCTCCTGTCAGTCGTCAACCTAATGAAATATCATAGGTTTACTTTATTACAACAATTTATGATGGGGTATAAAGGTCTAAATGATATACCTCTTTTTAACACAATTAGAAACTTGTCTCCATGGTTATTTTAGACAAGAAGATTGTCCCTGTGCCCGTGTGTTTTAGTGTCCATAAATATACATGTATATCAATGCTTTTTTGAGTACACTTGGTCCAGAGTAATACTGGAAGCCAATTAATTTATACATTCTGAGACTGTTTTCTTGGATAGTTTAATGTGCACTATAATAACAAAAAAAACTATTTTCCTAATTTATTACCCATGTGGTATTTATCATAGTGGCTGTTTAAATAGAGATAAGGGGACAGTGACCATTGAAGTGGGCACACAAGGTTTGTATATTTACACACCATCAGTGGTCAGCCTGAAGATTGCTTGCTTTGTAATAAAACTAATACAGCCAAGTCTAATAGAACAGTGTCCCAGTCAAAACTGTTAAAATTCAAGAATTGTAAGCTTTTGTATTGATTGCTCCTTCCGAATTATGGAACATAACAGCAATGTCAAAACAGCCACAATATTTCAGTTTTTGCAATTAAAATGTGATTGAAATTACCTGAACAGATAATATATGTGTACTATAACGAACTGGTATTTAGTTGCAGCTACATCAAATTCAGAAAAGAAAAACTTCTAACGTGAACAAGAAATTCGATTTGATGAAATTAAAACAAATGCTATATTAACTGTAAAGTTGTTAATCGTATTGGTTGGACTTTGCCACGGTGGGCGTATGTTGAGTTTACTAAAACTCTTGTTTTTATTTTTTATTATAAAGTACTTTATACAAACATTTGATTGCATACCATACTATTTGGTAATGGGCCATCAAAACCCCAACATGTCTTTTTTTTTTATAACAACATCTAGCGGTTTTCGTAATCAGCGCAGTCTCACGGCTCAAAATGAAGGCCTGCTAATGGCTAAAAACTGGCGAAAAATTGTAGGTAGCAGGCCATGTTGAAAATGACCAGCTAAATTCTACAAATTCTACGAAAAATAGCAGGCCTTAGTCTTTTTGTCTCGAGTTCTCCACAACTTAAAAACAGCCCATGATTCTATTGAGATATTATATAGTGTAATTTGTAAGTCTTCAGGGAGAAGATAAAGTACTTTTGCAAGTTTTTTTTTTTTGCCTCTGGAATCTTAGAAACAAAACTCTGTACATGACTACATGTAAGTCATATCTGTCCTGAATGTCTCTATTTAAATGGACAAACAGCGACTCCACCTATTCCTAATTATCAGTCATCTGTAAAATAGCTGTTCAATTTTATTATCAGCAGGTGATGTTACATTTGACCTGCAATGTTATTTTGGGTTGGAAAAAATAGCAGGCCATCAGAAAATTCCCATTTCGAGCCCTGCACAGTGCCCCCTCCCCCTCCTCGTTGAGTGATATTTGTAATAGGAATTCCATCCTTCTAAATTACATGTATGTTCCCTTCCAATTTGTGATGGACCATTGACTCAAAGATAGCTGTTTGAAAAGGAACATTTGTCTTATCTGGCACCCACCAGTAAAATATCAAAATCACAGCAAGATTCGAAGTTGATAAATTGATGTTTTGAATTACAGTTGTTTACACTTGTAGTCACTGATCAGTGATAATTTGAATTTAAAAATGTTTTCGAATAAACTGCTTTACTATGTCTACAGTAATGAACTAATTTATAAATTGTGTAGTGTGTTTCAGTTTGTCACATGTGAAGAGACAAAAGTTGTCTCCTCTGATTTATTAAATATTATTTTTTCAAGTGATATGATGAAGATTTCCTATTTTCTCTTCCAACCCATTTTTTTTATTAATAAAACAATGAGTTCTCAGCCAGTGCCAAGTGTCGAGACAAAAGATTAAAAAAGTTATATATATTCACCAAAAATGCTTTCAGAAGTCATGTCATCTGCGTAACGTCCAATACACTTATTTACTGACGGACAAGTAAGTAAAACAGAGTGCGGGTCATTTCTCACCCAGAGCAAAAAACGTGAGTTGAAATGAAATAATCAAGAGACTTCACCTGTCACCGGTTATCGCGAAATCTTACACTGATGTACATGTAGCACCCTATTCGAAAATGAATGCGTTTTAAAAAGGTTATTAAAATATGAAAATGGCCTATGTTCACTTGAAAAACCAAACAACAAAATCTTTGATATAGCTGCGTAACATGCTGACAGCGGTTAGGAAGCATTTTTCTAACTCGCTCATCTACTTTGTAGAGATTCAGGCATCTACTAATTTACCGCCCAGTGAAGTTTCGAACCTGAACCGTCCTATATAACTCTTCTGCTTTCAAGATGAAGAGAGTTATGGTCATACCAAAAATATCTCAGTCAAAATTTAAAGTATCCACAGACAAAATTGACTAGACCGAAGATACAGCAAATTGCTTGTTACCACTGGCTTCAGACACTTGATTAAACAAAATTTGGGACAGGGCATGTGCCACCCTACTTTTGGCTTAGGAAGTCACTGCTGATGATATATCTCTACTCAACAGAGGACTTTCATTTGTGCCTTGCCCCAAATCATTATCTGATAGGGATTTTTCTATAGGTAAATTAGTGCATGTTATGGACTACTTCTGGCTGATATCTACCGAGATTCTAGCGGGGTACGCGAGCCATTTACATCTAAAAGCGGCTATACGCCCCCCTTCTCATATGTATCATGTATGACCCAGAAATACGTGACTCTGTATCAAGAAAGTTTGATATTTTAACTAATCCTAGTAGAAACCAACATAACCTTACTCATTCAGAATGTCTTGCCTTAAGTAAGCTAAGGAGACATCAAAACATAGTTATTAAAACTGCTGATATAGATTCGGTAACACTTATTATGTCTAGACAGGATTATATTGAAGAGGTTGAACGGCAGCTAAGCAACCCTCTTCATTACAAAAACCTTGATAAGGAAATTTGGCCTGAAAATGTTACAAAGTTCCATGAAATTCTTGTTCTTCTTAATGAAAAACAGTATCACTATTTGGAATCTGATCATAAGTCTGAAAACAGGGTCTTCTATATTCTTCCTAAAATTCCTAGCTTTATCAAAAATACTGGTGATTTTTTGGCCAAGTTGTCTGAGAAATCCATCCCACAAGATGTGATTTTGGTTACTCTGGATGTGAAATCTATGTACCGGGTATACAAACATTGACATAGAATCCATAAAATCAGCATTCCCAAGATATCCGACCCCTGTCGTCCGGACAAAGACGTTTGAGAATTGTTGGAACTTAGCTTAAAAGGTAATGATTTTGAATTCAATTGGGACATCTTTCAGCAAATTAAAGGATGTGTTATAGGGAAACGTTTTAGTCCTAATTTTGACTCTATTTTTATGGCTGAGTGGGAGAGAGGTATTTTTCACAAATGTCACAAACACCCTTTCATTTACCTTCGGTATCTGGATGACATTTTTGTCATTTGGCCGCAGTATATGTTGGAAGACCTTCATATTTTCATTGATACTCTTAATTCTCACAACCCCAGCATTAAACTGCAGCCTACTATTGATCACACTTCTGTGGATTTTTTGGGTGTAGCTATTTACAAGGGTCATACATATACTACTGAGTATCTAGATTACAAATTCCAATTAAACCAACTGACACGCATCAGCTGCTACATGCTGGGTCATACCATCCTCCCCGCACTTTCAAGGGAGTCTCAGAATTTTAGATTCTATAGAAACTAGTTCTTTAGAATTTTTTAATCAGGCTTGTTCTGTTCTTTTTAAAGCTCTTTTCTCCAGGGAGTATTCTATTGGGTTACTCTGAAGGATCAAATCTGACACATTTAGACAAATCACTTCTCCCCTTCAGCCCCCAACCCTTGCTTCTCCTTCACAAGTGTAGCATTCATTACCACCCAACATTTCTCTCAGGTACATCCATGAAATGCCTAAAGACGCGATGCAAACTCGATATATACGTACCAGATCTTTTCGGAGAAGAATCTCGCGACAAATACAAATATCAAATGGCAGTGAATCTTAATTGCCACTCCTCTAATATCGTGTACTGTATGTTATCACTTGCAAAAAATGTTTTGAACAATACATCAGAGAAACTCAGAATTCTCTACGACAAAGAGCACAATTATTTATCTAGTATTAGACTTAAACATGACAAAATTTTCACTGTCTTTTCCTATGATCCTATGGGGCTCAATCTCAGTCTGCTGATTTTCTTGCCATAGCTGAAGAAGGTAAGCAGTACAAAGTGTTCCAAGGCCAAGCTCCAGAAATAATATCATAGGTTTACTTTATTAAAACAATTTATGATGGGGTGTAAAGGTCTAATTGATATACCTCTTCTAAACACAATTAGAAACTTGTCTCCATGGTTATTTACGACAAGAAGATTTTCCATGTGCCCGTGTGTTTTAGTGTTATTACCGGTAAATATATTTATATGCTTATATATAATTTTTGTTACCCTCAGGATTCTGGATAAGTTGCCATGGCAACCGGTGAAGGAGACGATGCGGCGGATGCCAGTAGTTGGAAGCCAATGCCCACATTGTTTGGTGGCTACCCACCTGAAATTTTTGCAGCTGGCTACGACCAAAAATTCTTATGCTGTCATTGCTCGAATATTCTGAAAGACCCCTTCCAAGGATTCTGTGGTCACAGGCTTTGCAAATCTTGTGTGGAGCACTTGCAAGTCACGAATCTGTGAGTTTGTCATTAAGACGTATATGTTCAGGGGCCGGGATTATAAAATTTGCTTGAACACGACTTTTACTGAAGAGCCGTTTCTGTGCTCAACCCCAAACTCACACTTCAAAAGTCGGGATTATAAAACTCAGTTCTATAAAATTTGGTTCTGTGCTCCGCTGAGTACGAAATTCTGAGCAAGCTATCGACCTTGCTTCAAGTTAGACTCAACGTAAAATAGTCCTCTAAATCATCTTTTCTATCGATATTTAGTGAAAAATTGTAGTTGCTTCGATTATGTACACTCATTTTGGAAGTGATAAACCCTTAGTTTTACTTATTTCCAAATGCTCGAACCTGCCGATGACTTGACAAAATTCCAACAACACCTAAACAAAAACGTCTATTTTTACCTCCCTTCTTAGACAGCTCCAATAATTTCTGCTCAACTTGGCTGAGATTGCCTTGTTTATATACTCAGTTGAGCACGTTCTCAGAATGTTTGATAATCTCAATCTCAGGTCCAAACTGGGAGCCTGGGAGGGGAGGGGAGCCTGGGAGGGGCCTCCGTGGCTCAGTAGGTAGAGCGTTGGACGCTCAATCAAAACAGCCCTCCACCAGTGGGTCGCAGGTTCGAATCCCACTCAGTCCAAAAATTGGAAAATTTTCTGACTGGGTTTTCACTCGAACGACCTATGTGGGATGGTTGCCAGTTACCAGCGGAAGGTCGTGGGTTTCCTTATGGGCACAGAGCCCGGTTTCCTCCAACAATAAAACTGACAAAGCCGCCATATAAGTGAAATAATCTTGAACTCCTGGGAGTATACTCAAGGAGAGCTGAGCATGGAGTCCGAGTTGAGTACAGCACGTTTTTATAATCCGGGCCCCAGTTTTCAATGGCCGCTGGGTCCAGTGAGTAAATCATTGGCCGTTTAATTTGACAATCTGTCATTCCAATCGAGATCTCGTGCCACTTTTGCACACGATCAGGTTCGAAGTTTGGTTACATTACGGGTACCTCAAAAATCTGTTTTTCAATTTCAAATTAAAAATACTAAATGATGTCCAAACTTTCAATTTCTGGTAAAAATAGAAAGTTCCTAACTTTTTCTGTCTGGGAAAAATACAGAAAACCGTCCACTGTTTTTAATGTAAACAGTCTTCTGGATTTTCGCGGCAAATGTGCCTTTAAGCCCTGATCAATCTATCAATCAATCTAACTTTTCTGGCATATAGCTGATATATTATCATCTCCCGTTAGACTAGTCATGGCTATACAATCACTAAAGTTCACTAAAATTATGTATTTTAACCATTGTCATTTTAAGAAACCCTGTCGTGTGCCCAGGATGTGTCACAGATATGGAGGAAGAAGAACCAGGCCAAATTACCTTTGAAAAGGTTAGTATTTTGTATTTTTTCAGCTGATCCTCAGGGCTCTTTGGCTGACAAAATCGGAAAATTTTCTGTCTGGGTTTTCACTCTTAACGACCTAGGTGGGATGGTTGCCAGTTAACAACGGAAGGTTGTGGGTTTCCCGTGGGCGTAAAGCCCCTGTTTCCTCCCACAATAAAACTGGCAACACCGCCATATAAGTGAAATAATCTTGAGCGTGGCGTAAAACACCAAACATTCGATCAATCTTTGGCTGACCTACTTAGATAAGATAAGACTGACATTGCTTATAAAAAGAACAAGTGTTTGTAAGATAAACTGGTAAGTGCTAACTCCCTTGTCTGTCTTCTACCTTGTTTTTTCAGAAAACTATTGACTGCGCTTTTTGACCAAAATATCTACTTGGATTTTGCATCAGATAATAGAAACAAAAAGCATTCATTTAAACCATTTTTTGGATTCTCATGGATTACAACTAAAACGAAGCTGTCCCGCGCACACCAACAAATATGCCTCCAATTTGATTGATTGATTTGTGTTTTACGCAGCGCTCAAGATTAATTCACTTATATGGCGGCGTTACCAGTTTTATAGTGGGAGGGAACCGGGCTCTATGTCCGGAGTAAACCCACGACCTTCCGGTGGTAACTGGCAACCATCCCACATAGCCTCAAATTTGAAGAGCTCTACTTATCATATATGGAAATAGAACATTTTGAATCTTTAATTGGTATTAAAGCCACCTCAACAAAATTTTGAAGTGTTACGAGACAAAGAAGTCATAAAAGAGTAGCAGATTTTATTTACAAATTTAGATTTTTATATAAAATAAAAAAAAAAAACACAGGTCAGTAACATAGGAAAGCAAACATAACTCAAGAATTACTTAAAGTGGCATGAGCTGCCAAAATGTTGATATTTTTATGTTAAAACAGAATGTTGAAATTATTGGCTATTTTTCTCAAGACATATAATTCAGAAGCTTTTTAGTGCTTCTAGTCTCGCAAAAGTATTGTTTTGAACTACATGTAACTTTGGCTTAGAATGAATGAATGGTTGTCCCGGTTATTTAAATTTTGTTTACTTTTTGAACACTATTTCGGTTTGTACAGGCCACATACTGTATGGATTTTCCTTATTCCAACGCCAATCATTTAGTTTTTTGATGGCCTTCAAAGCATGTTACTGTTGTGACAGAAATTGTGAAAAAGTGTGAATTTTGGCAGCTCATGCCACTTTAAAAAGCTAATAACTAACCGTTTCATGAGCTGTAAAAATTCAAACTTTTTGGATAAATTTTTATTTTTACGATAAATCTGACAACACTTCCATATAAGAGAAATAATCTTTGAGTGAGGCGTAAAACATCAATCAATCAATCAAATAGGAATGATGACAGGAATAATTGTGGAGCAGTTGTGATTGATTGATTGTTTGGTGTTTTACGCCGCGCTCAAAATTATTTCACTTATATGGCGGCGTTGCCAGTTTTATTGTGGGAGGAAACCGGGCTCTTTGCCCGGAGGAAACCCACAACCTTCAGTTGGTTTGCAAAACTAGTACAAATAATAGGGTTGTTTAACGTTAATCACCAAATGTAACACCTCTCAGTCAAATTTGCAGAAAACTAATTTTCAACTTTTCTTTCTTATCGCAGATGTTTCCAGACAATGCTATCAGGCGGGAAATGTTTCCTGTCCCCGTGAAATGTTCGAATCCAGAATGCAGTTGGACCGGCCCATTCCGGGATTATATAGTAAGTAATTCAAACTAACTAGCTTTCTTGTAGGTGTGACATCCACCAGTAACCCGCAAGAAGACTGATTTTTTTAAAAGGCGCATAAAAGTTAATAATTTAGCCATTGAATGTGGCATTATATAAAAATCAATGTGGAAAGGGTGCTTCTACCAAATAAAAGCTGAGTGGATTTTTCACTCGGTCGCCGTATGTGGAAGACTTGCCAGATACTCGCCGAATGAGCCCGGTTTCTTCCCCCACTAAACCTGGCAACATCGCCATATAACGCGGCGTAAAACATCAATCAATCAATCCAAATCTATCAGACTAAGTTCCTGATTTCGACAAAGGCCTTCCATCAATTGGTCATGGGTTCGAATCCCTCTCAGTCTAAAGAAAAATGGACAAATTCTTCACTCGATCTCTCTATGTGGATGAGTTGTCAGATATTCGCCTAAGGTTTTCTCTGGGCAAAGAGCAGGAGATTGATGCCACCTCATGTCATTGTTGCGATAAAACTGGCAAATGCTTTATTAATCTGCTGAGAAAAAGCTTAAACCAAGTCCATTAGAACATGCATATTTAAATTTTTTTTAAATTTTCATTCACGATGAAGTTTTTTATAGTGTTTCGAAAGCAAGCTGCAATTACTGAATAAGTAAATAACCGACACCAGCAGTCTATCAAGGGGAAGTATGTAACTAGCTATCTCCCCGTGTAAACAGCATTGTCCACAGGCCAGCTGGTCCACAAATCCACCACAGCGCCCTCTGCCAGTTTTGACTGCAAATGCCCGAATATAGAACCACGCCCCCTGGTGTATTTCTGAAAATGAAAACGTTGCGGATGATAGGATAGTTGACAAGCGAGCAGTGATGATGAAAATAGATACATATGTCGTTTCTTTAGAAGACATACTGCAGATAGGTTGTTGACAGTTAGACAGACTGCCCTCGTCTGATATATGTGAGCCTACCGACCGAACTGACAGTGACAGCAACTCCCAGTTTCACTCTCAGTGACGGGCGGGGGCGAGTACAGTAAGAATTCCGCTAATTCAAGTACTCAAAACATTACGAAAAGCATGTTTGAGACTTTTCGTTGGGTGTCTTACCTCCTGCATGGAGCGACCGATAATCCTATCGAGCAATCGCTATTGTTGTTGTTTTAGACGAAACATGGCAGAAAGCAGTCTAATAATTTGTTATCTTCACATTGCTCGTCCTTGAATTTGCGGAATTCTTACCGTAGGTGTTGTATACTTTCGGCGCGGATTTAAATTTTTCAATCAAGAACTTTTCTGACGATCAATAAATTATTTACATGTACATTATACACCGAATATTTATTTACAAACTAAATCCAAAACATATTTACATGTAACGCTACCGTGCTAAAAACCTTTCCCCCACAGTTCCAAAGTAATTATTTCAGAAATTGTTTTATGAGCAGAGGAGACCAGAATTTTTGGCATGTGCGCACAAGCGTCATATGATGCGTTATTTCAGCTGGCTTGTGGACAATGCTGATGGCTAGTTACATACTTCCCCTTGATAGACTTTTGCCGACGCTAATTGACCCAGTTTTTACCACTGGCCAATGTATTTTAAGTTAGTAATGTACATGTATAGTAGGTTTTTCTTGATCATAGTGGTCATCTTTGCAGCGTAAATTGTCGTGAGCTGCCAAAATTCGCTCTTTTTTCATAATTTCTGATCGTCACGACAGTAAGGCGCTTTGAATTGCCATCAAAAAACTAAATGATTGGCGTTGGAATGAGGGAAATTCATAAAGTCTACAGCCTATACGAACCGAAATACATAGTAGTGTTTGAAAAGTAAACAAAATTTAAATAACCGCGACGACTATTCATTCATTCTAAGCCAAAGTTAGTTCAAAACAATATTTTATTGTTCATTATCGAGACTAGAAGCACTAAAAAGCTTCTGAATTATACATCTTGAGAAAAATAGTCAATAATTTCAACATTCTGTTTTAACGTCAAAATATAAACATTTTGGCAGCTCATGCCACCTTGAAATAACAATAACCAACCAAAATTTGTTTTTTAGAAACATCAACCAGAATGCCGCTTCCAAGCAGTTGTTTGTGGCTGTGGAAAAAGTGTCCCATTGTACTTGCTGTCAGAGCACCAAGAAAAGGATTGTCCAAACAGAACCATAACCTGCAAATACTGTAACCAAAAAATTAAATTTTCACAAAGGACGGTGAGTAGTTGAGTTTTATTCGTTATTTTAGCCATGTAGAGAGCCAAATGAATAACCGATGATGTATGAATTTCACTTTATAAATTCAATGATCGTTTGAAATTGTGTTGAATTCATTCATTCATTTATTCATGGGTCGAACTTAAAATATTTGGGATTGATTGATTGATTCATTGATGTTTTACGCCACACTCAAAATTATTTCACTTATATGGCGGCTTTGTCAGGTTTAGTGAGGGAAGAAACCCGGCTCATTGCCCGCAGGAAATCCCGACCTTCGGCGAGTACCTGGCAACTCTCCCACATACGGTGACCGAGGGAAAAATCCACTCAGAAATTGTTCAAATTTTTTTGGTCTGAGTGTGATTTGAACCCGCGCCGCATCAATGGAATTTCTATGAGTGACTGTGAGACGATCACTATAACCTTTGTTTGGGTCAAATTGTTTGTAAATCGGCAGATTTTTGTAACTTGTTCGCTTTGAATGATTTCTTTTTCATTTTAGGAACATAACAACAGTTGCCCTAAAAACCCAATAAAATGCGATAGTTGTGGAAAGAAAAGAATACCCAGAGATAAGGTAATTTAAAGTTTTTCAGGTTTATTTGGTCTGAGTGGGATTTGAACCCTCGCCACACAGATGGAAGGCCTGTGTCGGATTGAGGGACTGAATCATCAAGGCCCCAATTTTTATACACCCAACTTAAAAAAAGCGGTCGTATTATGGTATCACCAGCGCCGTCTGTCCGGCCGTCCCGAATTCCCTTCCGCTCCATAACTTGAAGAGTTTTGATTTAATCTTTACAATTCTTTCACAACATATACCTTGTGGGTAGAAGGTGTGTCATGAACCATTTATGACATCGTCGATTGCATAATGTGGCTTCTACTTTGGATTATTTATGTAATAGTCTGTCTTAGTCTATAACTTCGTTCCCTTCCGCTCCATAACTTGAA
This sequence comes from Lepidochitona cinerea, assembly GCA_963971465.1. Classification (NCBI taxonomy): domain Eukaryota; kingdom Metazoa; phylum Mollusca; class Polyplacophora; order Chitonida; family Tonicellidae; genus Lepidochitona; species Lepidochitona cinerea. The sequence continues at coordinate 112,276 of CAXASE010000052.1, forward strand.
GAGTTTTGATCCGATCTTTACAATTTTTATTACAACATATACTTTAGGGGTAGAAGGTGTGTCATGAACCATTTAGGACATTGTCCATTGCATAATATGGCTTCTACATTGGATTATGTTATATTCTGTCTTAGTCTTTATCTTCGTTTCATTCCGCTCCATAACTTAAAGAGTTTTGATCTGATCTTGACAATTCTTTCAGAGTATATACCTTATGGGCAGACAGTGTGTCGTATACCTTTTCTGACTTCACCCGTTACATAATATGGCAGCCTTATAGGATTATGTAATATTCCCTTCCGCTCTATAACTTCTAAAGTTCTGATCCGATCTTGACGATTCTTACAGAGTATACTTTATGGGCAGACGGTGTTTCACATACCATTTCTGACATCACCTGTTGCATAATATGGCAGCCATAGTGGATTATGTAATATTCCCTTTCGGCTCCAGAACTTCTTTCGTTTTGATATAATCTCTCCAATTCTTTTAGAGTTTATCTAGCTTATAGGTAGATAATGTGTCGCATACCAAATTTGATTTGGGTCCACATATTTTTTGTGTGTTTTCAAGAGTTTTTTTATGAACCCTAAAACACACGGGCACAGGGAAAATCTTCTTGTCTAAAATAACCACGGAGACAAGTTTCTATTTGTGTTAAAAAGAGGTATATCATTTAGACCGTAATACCCCATCATACATGCACGTAATAAACCAAACCTATTTCATTAGCTTGACGACCGCCCCCCCCCCCAGTTTTTGCAGTTAAAATGTGAATGAATTTACCTGAACAGATAACATATGTTGTGTACT